>MU003852.1:0-96071 GCA_010093785.1 Polychaeton citri CBS 116435
CTTTCTTACTAAGCTATAACCTAGCGTTCTTAGCTAGCTATAGTGACATTAGGTTAACTATACTTCCTAAGTCTATAAGAGCTTTAGTTAGTATTCTATGTATATATACCTATATATATCTCTTATCTATACCTTCTATCTTTACTATACTTATAATTTGCTTAAGTATTATAGTGTTCTAAGATAAGCCTATAATCTTAGAGCCTATTCTTTTACTATACCTACATCGATAGTAGTAGCTAAGATGTAGAGTATGTCGATATTACTTAGTTGTTCCTATAATTTAAGTCGTCTACTCTATATTATCTTATATAATCATAGATCTACTAGAAGTAGTGTTATTATAA
Organism: Polychaeton citri CBS 116435; assembly: GCA_010093785.1. Taxonomy (NCBI): domain Eukaryota; kingdom Fungi; phylum Ascomycota; class Dothideomycetes; order Capnodiales; family Capnodiaceae; genus Polychaeton; species Polychaeton citri. Next base: position 348 of record MU003852.1, read on the forward strand.
AGTTCTATAATTCTTTACTCTTTATATCGCTTTGTCGAGAGTTATAGTCATTATTTAGCTACTTAAATGTCTACTTTTCTTCCTTTTTAATATCTTAAATATACTAAATAAGATATCTAATTACTTGTCCTTAGATCTCTTTATTCTACTATATAAGCAATTCTTGTACCTCGGCCTATACTATAGTGTAGATACTTTCAAGAATTATTTTCTTAGTATACTACTTGTTTACTTCCTGTTGCTATTGTACTCTCTTAAGTAATAGTGTCTAACTAGGGTATTACTATTATATAGCTTATTTAGCGAGTTTGTCTATATTCTGTTCTATCTGTCTTTAATATAACGAGTTAGACATATGATCTAGGTATAGTGTAGCTAGTCTTAGTTCTACTAAATAGTTAATTCCTACATTACTTATAATAGTATTGTTATTCTCCTAGAGGCGTCGTAGTTTGTTGTTTAGTTATTAAGCGTACCTTCTTAGTTCTATAGGAACTAGGATTCTATTAGGTATAAGGTAACTACTATTTACATAGAAGATACTGTTTAGTAGTAGTAGTTTATAGATTATATTCCTTAGTGGCTTAGTCTAACCTTCGTAGAGTAGCTAATAGAATAGACGTAGACAGATTTCCTTTAGTATGTTATTAATAGCTATTAGAACAATTCGTAGTCTGTCTATTATATTTAGGAAACATAGGTCCTTATAATTAGCGATTATACTAGCAATAACCTAAAATAGTATGCCTAGTAAGATATTAAGTATTACTAGTTCCTTAGTAGGATTAACATTCTCTTAGTCTAAATCATTATCCTTTAAACTTGTCTCTAATTTAGAATCTACGTTATTGTTACTTTCCTCCTTAGGTGTAGGCAATCGAGTAGCACGTATGTTACTAATTTGTTTTAATACCTACTCTATCTTAGTCGACAATTCCTTAGCTTTCTTTACTTTGTCCTCGCCTTTGTTATCTCTTAGTTAAGGCTAGTGTCTTAGATGTTATAGAAACTAACTAGCGCCTTCTTTAGCTATATAGTAAATTTTACATACATTGTTATAACAACCTATTTATAATAGGCTAGTATAGTCATTACTTCCTTTATTCTTTTAGATTATAGAAACCTTCTTCTCCTATAGTAAGTTAACTAATTTCTTATTATAGTTAGAGTCTACCTATAGCTTAACCCTATAATCTTGTTTAAAATGTCCTTTCTTACTATAGTTATAGTATGATTTCCTAGACTTATCCTTAGATCCTTTGCCCTAACCCTTGTAGTATAGCTTAGGTCTATGTAGTTATTTATCTTAAATAGCGTTAAGATCTATTAGTTATAGACTATAGTAATCTTTCTTAGATTTTCCTAAGCCTTTCTTACTCTTTTAATAATTACTATAACTCCCTTTCTTCTCTACTTAGCGTTCTTACTAACAATTATTAATGTTAAGTGTTATCTTATAGAGCCTTACGAGCTTGTCTAGCTTACTTATATATATAATCTCATCTTTAACTAGTTCTTTTAGTCCTTAATAAAAGTACGTTATTAGCGCTTACTTATTCTAGGTAATATATATAGCTAGGGATTAAAACTCTGTAATATATAAGTTTATATCTCCTTTTTACTTAATAAGCTATATATTACGTTTTGTAGTTTCCTCCTAGTAAGGGTCTGCGAAAGCCTTACAAATGCCTACTATAAGTTTCTTATAACTCCTAAAGATTTCCATAGTTTAAGGTTTAGGGTTGTCTTTGTTTTCTTCCTAATTAAGCTAATATAGCAAGATCTAATTATAGGCTAGTCTACTAAGGTAAGATATAACAAAGAATATCTTCTATAGATTGTTCTAGAATAGCTAGTGATAGACAGTCATGTACATAGTGACTTGTATATACTATTAGGTATACTTATGACATTTACTATAGTATACATCTAGTAAGCGAATCTATAGTAGTTTGTTAAACAGTACCTTTATTAGTTTAATAGAGTTAACCTATATTAGTGTTAGAGTATATAGTAGCTATGCTGCCCTAGATGTAGTTAGTGTAACTAGTGCTATTATAAGTTGTCTAAACTATTTAGTTACATGCTTAATAGTTTCTTCTTTATTATTAGATTTGTATTTACTACTATTGTCGTTGTCGCTAATAGTTAAAGAGTCTTCTTCTAACATTATATGACTTAGTTAAAGTTAACCTCTTTCTCCTTTTAAGTAAGGTGCTTAAAGTATTATAGGTAGGTCTAGAGATCTGCTAAGATAGGTTATACCTATAAGTAAAAGGAGTAGAGTAGTTAATAGTAGAAAGGTATAACAGAGTACTAGGGATACTATAGAGTAAAACCTATAATACTATTGTATCTATAACATGAGTTAAGCACGAAGCTCCTATCTACTAAGGAGAGATCTATTCCTATATACTATTGCTTTGTGTCCTAATCTAGTAGTATTACGACTACCTCTATAAGTGCTCACTTAAGTACTTGTAGGATTACTTATACGCTGCCTCCTATAGCGAGTAGTAGCCTAAGTGCTTGTACACTGACTTGCTTACGTGACTCTTAGCCTATAGCTATTATATAGTATAGTCTTATACTATAACACTTACCTAAGTACTTATAGGATTACTTATACACTACCTTCTATAGTAAGTAATAGCCTAAGTACTTATACACTAACTTACTTACATGACCTTTAGCCTCTAGCTATTACATAGTATAGTCCTATACTATAATATATAAGCTATTTAAGAGGTAGAAGAAAACTTAGCTAGAAAACATAATACTAAGTGTAAATTATAACAGACTATAACATAAGTTAGACAAGACAATGATGTAGATATTAACTATATATAGTTTCATTTTTATGATTCTAATCTAAGTTTTTAGAAAGTTATTATAGTTTAAAGTTATAGTTCTAGATTTTAGTGTTTTACTTCTAAAGGTATTCTACTTCCTAGTAAACTAACATACTTAATAAGTATATATTCTTTATTTTTAGTTAAATTCTAGTTAGTTTTATTTGCCTTAGATTGTGATTTACATCTAGTAAGGCAATAGTAGAGAGTAGTATAAGAGATAGGAAATGCTATAGTAGCTGTCTAAACTAAAGAATAATTACTATATAAGTAGCTAGCTATAGCCTCTTAGATCTTAGCTTCTTTTTCTATATTATTTTATTAAAATACAAGAAGAATTGAGTGAGTTATATAAGACTAAAGTGGCTAGGGGAGTGGCTAGGTAGTTAGCTTAGCGTAATAGTCTGCTTAGGATAACGCGATTTTAACCTCACTTGTTTGCCAAACGCATTGTCACCAAAAGTTCATCTCGGCAACCATCTTAGGGTCGTGAATGTAGGCTAAACACCATTTCAATCACGGAACGAGCTTCCATCACTTCGCCATAATATGAGCTCCATCATTTTGCGATATGCGCCAAATCGACCGCTGCCGTCTGGACCAGTCGCTAGGGCATTGATATCATGTCGCAAGCCGAGGCAATGCTACATCGTCAAATGGCTGCAGTCGCGAGGCCTTCTGGCTTCTGCTGCACGGCTGCAAGAAGCAGTCCCCCTGCGCAGGCACCTTAAGAATGAAGCGAAGCGGAAGAAAGCTGCCAGCAGGGTCAGCAAGGTTGTCAGTGGAAACCATAGCGAAGGGATTCAACAGGCTGACACTCGCTTGGACAACTGGGAGCTCACGGTCGGCATCGAGATACACGCAGAACTGAACACGGCACACAAGCTCTTCAGCACCGCATCGGCCGACTCGCCCGCGGATGCTGGACGCGACGACGCCGACGGCATCGTGTCCGTGCCCAACTCCCAGGTCGCCCTGTTCGATGCTGCAATGCCGGGCGCGCAACCGCGGTTCCAGAAAGCGACCCTCTTGCCGGCAATCAGATCTGCGTTGGCTCTCGGCTGTGAAATCCAGAGGAAGAGCGGGTGGGATCGCAAGCACTATTTCCACTGGGATCAGCCGAATGGATACCAGATCACCCAGTACTACTCCCCTTTTGCCAAGGATGGGGCTGTGGTGTTGACAGCTGAGGATGGCGTGCTAGCTGCTGATTTGGATGCCAATGGAGAGTTGAGGGTTGGTGTGAAGCAGGTGCAGATGGAGCAGGACACGGCTAAGACTATCGCGCATGGCAACTCATATCATGTCGACCTGAACCGTGCAGGGCTGCCACTTATCGAGGTGATCTCGCTTCCACACATCCATTCGCCTCAGGCTGCGGCAGCGTACGTGAGGAAGGTTCAGGGCGCGCTTAAGGCTGTGGACGCTTGCACGACGGGTATGGAGGCCGGTGGACTGAGAGCCGACGTGAACGTTTCGATCAAGGGGAAGGGCGAGGTAGGAAGGGGGGAGTATAGTGGGGTGGTGGGGCTCGGTCAACGGACTGAGATCAAGAACTTGAGCTCGTTCCGCGCTGTTGAAGATGCTATTGTGGCCGAGAGAGATAGGCAGATTGCGGTGTTGGAAAGTGGAGGTTTTGTGGAGGGAGAGACGAGAGGGTGGACTCTTGGAGACACCGAGACAAGAAGGCTTAGAGGCAAGGAGGGAGAGGTTGACTACAGGTACATGCCTGACGCCGATCTGCCTCCGCTCTTCATCGGCAATGATCTGGTACAGATGTTGAGGGAGACATTACCTGAGCTTCCTGACAGGACAGTGGCCCGCGTTGCGAAGGAGTACGGGATAACGCTGAAAGATGCTCGAACACTGGCAAGCCTAGACGATGGAGATCGATTGGAGTTCATGGAGGAAGTCGTTGCCTCGATCATAGCGCGGCTGCCACAGACCCCAATGCAAGTCGCTGCAAAAGCCGCCACCAACTGGATCCTCATGGAACTCGGTGGCCTGCTCACGACTTCCAACACGAACTGGCAAGAGATCCGCCTGACTTCACAAGAGCTGGCGGACTTGATTGCCAATGTCTTGGACAAGCAGATCACGGCTCGAGTGGCCAAGCAATTGCTCGCAGTACTCGTCGAGAACAAGGATTCAAATGCGCGTCCAAGTGCTGACGTTCTCATTGACGAGGGTGATCTGAGGCTACAACCTCTGTCGGAGGAAGAATACCGTGCTCTAGCGCAGAAGGTCATCGACGGCAGTCCCGGCATGGTCGCCGCAGTGGTTGAAAAGGGCCAGAAGGGCAAGCTGATGTGGTTTGTTGGACAGATGGTGAGAAACAGCAAAGAGGGCACGGTCGAGCCGCAGAAGGCCAGAGAAGTGATTGAGGCATTGCTGCTGCCCGGGTGAAAGCGAGGGCTGAGGCACTCTCAGAATATGCCCCCGCTAGTTACTTGCCTCCCAGGTGTCCCCTACTGTATACCTAATGCCTACCTACAAAACCTAGTGTAATACTGTCCAAACCAGCTGAACCTCTTCTGTCCCTGTTGGTGCATCCTCCTGCCAGGTGTTGCTTCTCATCCATAAGTGACAGGCAGTGCAATGGCCTGAGGCGCTCGGCTCAGTTCGGTTTATTCCGAGGACGGCTCATGCCGTGCGGTGTTGCCTAGCGGACCCCACATCGACAGCGCGCGGTCGCAGACCAGGCAATTGGCGCGGATTGACAACACTACGCAGCATAGTCGACAACTCCATCGAGCATACAGCACATCCACAGCCAGTCTGGTCGCAACAGAGGCATGCAAGGACCCGTACAGCCACCACCGACATACGAATCCCGGGCACTGGATATCTCATTGGCCGTTCCTTGCTGCCAGATGCATGCCTGAGTCGCGTGCCTTGGGAGCAGGGCATTGTTCAGGCATCCATCAGCCAATCAATCACCGCGTTGCTTTGACTTGACCGGTAGCCCATCGCCGACGTAGTTTCTGTCTCCCTCCACACCTACAGGTACCGACTGGCTTTCACTTCTTTTTAGGCAGGGTCTTGCGCAGTCACTGGTAGAGTCAGGCGCTGATGCTGTCTGCATTCAAAGCCTCAACACTCCCCAGCTTGTCTACCACTCCAGGTAGATGCAAGAGACGGAAGGCCGCTGCTGTTATTGCTAGCCCTCCGGCAACATGACTCCCACCACCTTCCACAAGTTCGGCGACCTCTCCACTGAGATCAAGTCCCAGATAATCGACTTTGTCCTACGACCGAGCGATCTCAAGAACGTCTGTCTCACCTGCAGTAGCTTGCGCGACCTCGCTGTCAAACCTCTCTACCGTAATGTCGCTTTCGACCTTGGCCAGCCCAAGGACACTGTCATCGCTGCGTTCCTGAACCCGAAGAACAAAGGCCTCCAACATGTCCGCCAGATTCGTCTCTACCTTGCCAGCGTTAGGGATCGCTGCAACCAGGACCAGATGGCACATATGGCAGCCCGCATGATCATAGAGCTCATGCCGGAAGACGTCTTGGAGGAGTTCAGCTGGTGCCCTTGGAAGCCTTTCTCGGCCGACAACCTGCTTCTACTCTACCGCAAGCAGCGCCGTATGAAGTGGCTGGAGGTTATGGACCTCGACCGTGACATACTGCCAGAGCTCAAGAGGCAGCCGAAGCTGCAAGGAGCAATGTTTGGGAACGCAAGGAAGCTAGCTCTCTACCCTGAGAACAGGATAACATTGGATATGTGCCAGTTCATGGTGGAGAAGAGCGCGCCAGTGCTGGAAGAGCTGATCGTGCACTGCAACTTTCCAGACAACGAGTCGCGGGACATGTCTCCGCCTGCCGGTGCCATTCCACCTAGAGAGTTGATGGACTCTGCAACACAGCCTGGGCTGGTGACCCGCACCATCTTCCGCCACATGCTGCCCTTTGACGATGATTGCAAACCCTTCCCCAACCTCAAGAGTGTGCGGCTTCACAGGATCAGCCTTCGACATTGCGCCGATACGTGGTGTAAGGTCATCGACTTTACACAGATTCAAAACATTCGCTTGTATCAGTGCCCTGGCGCTGACTCGCTCTTCGGACAGTTGTCCAAGGCAAAACATCTACCGAAGCTTCTCAAAGTCCTGGAGTTTCAACACAAGGACAACTCTGAGGAAGAAGCGCTCATGTCTCTCGATGGCTTTCTGTGCCTGGTCTCTGGCATTCGAGACCTCATAATAGATGTGCAGAATGTCAAGTCCTTGCCCACGTCGGCCAGCATCGCACGCCATGGCAGGACCATGGAGCTGCTCAGCGTGCATTGCTCCAACGAAGCTTCGCAAGATTCGGGTCTAGGCGAGGATGGCGAGCTGGTATGGGAATACGACGAGTTCGAGAAGATCTGCAAGTCTTGCGTCGGTCTTGAGCAACTGAGTTGTGCATGGCCGTCCACAAGCCTCATCCGCAGCGCCAGCACGGATTGGAGGTCGTTCCAGCGGTGTGCCATAGACAACCTCAGGAAGATGGTGACGCTGCACATCACAACTTGGCCGACCAACAAACCCAGCACTCAACTGCTGCCACGCCACGTATACGAGTTCCTACTTCAAGGCCTTGCGATGCGGCTCTTTGCCGATGCGCAGTCTTCCCCCAGCAACACTCCTAACGGCACGACCGAGGCGACTGGTCCGCCAGGCTCTTCCGCACACGGACAAGCCCCCAATAACAGTGCAATCCCCCAAGATCCCGCTTTACCCGACAATACCTTCGCTCAAGACGTGAGCATCGAGTCGCCCTCTCCCCCGCCAATTCCGAGCGCGAGGCTCCGACTCATTTCCTTTGGTATCAGTGATAAGGTCTACGAACGCGAGGACAGCAAGAATAGCGTCAACTTCCTGCGCTCCACCTGCATCGACGCCCACGGCCACAGCAAGGTCTTCGCCGCCCCTCTCGGCTGGTGTGCCCGACAGTTCGTCGAACCGCGCAGCGAAGTCCTGGATTTTGTCCTGCACCGCGAGAGCAGGCCTCCCTGTCGCGAGATGGGGTATGGAGACGAGGACGAGTACGTCACCCAGAACTTGCCTCCCTTGCATGATGGGGAGATGTGGTAGTTTTGCTTCCTTTCGCTGACTCGGCAAGTAGTTGGACTGATGTCTAGAGCAAACTCAACCCTGCCGGTGGTCATCACCGCGGCTGGTGTCGAGACGATTCGTGCAGGCGCAGAGATCTTTCTTTGGTGAATGTACACATCTCTATTCAACTGTGCGATCGCTTATAAATTTAAAACGGGTGGCTGGGGCTGAAGGCCTCTCGCACATGATCATGATACCCTCATTTATCAACATCCCGCCTTGACTGCTCGTTTCTCACAGTCACTTTGGCGCTTCGACTTGAAACTAATAGCAAGGCGTGTGGTGTTACTCTGGTTATTTTTTGGGTTGTGATCTAAGAGTCACGATTTAGTCAGCTCGTTGAAAACACCAAATCGATACATCCTCTTCACCAGCGATTGATGCTACTCCTTCAAAAAATCCTGTTTCTGTTTAAGCCTTGGACGCTTCCAAAGCTTGCATGACAAGTGACTCTTTCTGGGGAAACAAGTTTCGAAGCATTGATTTTGTGGTGGCCACTAGCAGATGACACTCTTACTGTGACTGTCTTGATTTAATGCGTACCTCTCTCTATCTGCTTGCCTGATGCTGCCCCTTTCTTATCAGCCACTGAAGTCGCAGCAAGTCAATCCAGACTACGCTCACCAAAAGAATTTCCAATAAATCAAACCAACTCCCCAAGCTTCTGCAGCAGAGAGCTCTAACGGACTTTCCCCGTCCTGAAAACAAACGCAGTGTCACCCAGTTTACCATTTCTCAATAGCTTACAACGATGTGTAAACTCGCCAAGTTCCACTATACCTGCCAACATACTGCAGGCCCGCAGATACTACTCTGCCATACTGCCCTAGCGAACGGAGGGCAGAGGTGCGGGAACATCAACGGCGCTGTAGAGGATGTGTATGAGCCGGCGCTTTGCCCAGGTTGTGTTGCTGGGCAGCAGACGCAGCAGCCTTACCAGGCGTTTCCCCAGGCTACTGGCAACCAGAAGTACGAAGAGAGTAGTAGTGGCAAGGAAGACTCCGACGAGGATGAAGATGAAGATGACGACAGTAACGATGATGGGGAGGAAGGGGAGGAGGAGGGTGAGGATGGAGATGATGAAGAATCTGAGGTCTCAAGCTTTGCAGAGACCAAAGCACCTGCTAACCGTCGTTTTGCGGATGTGAATACGCCTGCTACTATTCTCGAAGAGAGTGAGCGTGGTAGTGGATTTCGTGAACCTCCTGCTGTAGCCCCGGGAGCACAAGGGCAGGGCATATCGCCAGGCGGAGGATACAGTGCTCAAGGCTTTACGCATTTGCAGGTGCCCGGAGGAGTGCAGGCAGGCTTTCGGGGGCAGCCATCACAAAAGCAAACGCAGGGGTTTGGTGCGTCAGCTGCACCTGAAATGCGATGCACAGGTCTTCAACCACCACAGTTTCCTTTCCAGCCTCATGTACAACAACAAAAGCAGCAGCAGCAGCACTGGCATTCGCAGAAGTTGCCATCTGGACAGTCGCGGAACCCAGTCTTTGAGTCAGCCAAGGGCTCGAGTGGTGTGCAGACCCAGGGATGCCCACCTGGTTATGCCCAAGCGCAACCCCAGACATCTGTTCCACTGCTTGCACCGAGTATGCCCCAAATGCAAGGACAAAGTCCATCGCCATTCGGCATCAACCAGACGCAATCTCGATACCCAGTTGCTCAGCCAGCCCAGAGCGGATCGCACGCACAAGCGCAACATGTTCCTCTGGCTACGTCAGACAGGTGTAGCATAGCAAGCCGCGTCTCCCTTCGCAGAGTCAAAAAGAACCTAGGTCTTGAAGCTGAGCTTACCCGCCTACAGCTTGAGGCTTCCGAACTTGAGCACGAACAAGCAGATGCCGACCTCCAACGCGCGATAGCAGTCTCTTTGGCTGAAGACGAGCAACGCTCCCTAGAAGAGGCCATCAGCGCCTCGATGAGCGACGCCTTCGCCTGGGAGAGACGCGCTGAGGAGGAAGTCAGAGTTGCTGCCCTTCGGGATTATGTGGACGGGTTGAGACGCGAGAACGAGGCGAAAAGGCGCGAAGCTGGCATCCTAGGTTCTAGGAGCACTAGTGGCAAAGGAAAAGGTAAAGCTACTGTGGGGAGACAGACCAGCAGGTACGATGGCTCCAGCGTTGTTGGCTCGAGCACAGCTGCTACTACTTTGCGACCGACGAGTACTGCAACAAGTGGCCACGAACCTGCCCATCGGCATGCTGCATCTACTTCATCACGCCACACCACAATCAGGAGTACAGCTTCCGAGCCTCTCGCGAAGAGTGAACGGTCGCCTAGTCCGCCGATATCGATAGGTACTGCCTCGAAGCAGAGGTCACAGGAGGAGTCCAGAAGGCAGGACCGATTCAACCGCATGAAAGATGAGTACGTTTAGGCGTTAGTTATGTGATGTTACGTCTTTGTCGAATCATGTGGTCACCGGATAGAAACTGATTTGTCAACAGGATCGATTCCTGATGAGGATGAGGAGTGAGGTTGCTTGATGCCCTACTAAGCCAAGACTGTAACGGAAATAGATTGGTAAAGTCCCAGGGACGTGAATGAACTGTCGTTAGAGCGGCTTATGCTATCTTAATATACGGTCGTTGGGCAATGTTACAATGGGTTTAGAAGTCAAATGTCACAAGGGATCTCTCGAGTTACATTCCCTTCTCCCTGTGAAGCTAGTGGAAGTCTTTATTCTCAACTTGGAGGATTTATATGAACGTCGAGTGCTCAGACATCCATACCAAGCATGGCGTCATCCATGTCATCGTCGATCATGTCCTCGGCATGTTGTGCCTCTTGCATGACCTGGTCGCCATGAACGCCCTCGTATCCTTCCTCATATGCTCCAGCCATCCGCATTTCCCTATCCCTCTCAGCGCCAAGTTTCTCCTGGTGTTGCATGAGGTCCCCATAGCTCCATGTGCTAATACCTTCTTGCATTCGTATCGGAAAAGGTTTGCTCATCGTCTTTAAGAATCTTTTGGCTGTTGCAACTGCTTGGTCGACTGACATATTTGCGTCCGCCTCCATCAATGCACTGGAAATCCATTTGGGTAACTGGGTTTTCTTCTTCGCGAATCGACGGTCCGCCATCACCATTATACCGTAGTCATCTTTACCGCGCAGAACGCGACCCAGACACTGTGCACAATGTCGCATAGCGTCGAAAGAGAGAAAGTCATTCTCTCGGATACGGTAGGTTTCACGAAGGAACTCTAACCTTGCTTTCAAGATCCTGGATTCAGTGTACTGGAATGGTACGCCAATGCACAACACCGTCCTTCCGTAGTGATGATCGAAATCGATACCTTCCGATACTTTGCCTCGGGCGACACAAAGCAGTATAGCACCACGCCCATTGCTGCAAGCTGTTCGGTAAGTCTCCAGTGCGAGAGAAGTCTCCTGGCTATCAGGAGTTTCTACCAGAATGAGCTTGCTCTTCCACACCTGATCCAGAATCCCCATGCCTTGCCACATCGAAATGATGCTCTCCATGTACAGATACGACGGGAAGAAGACGACGATGCCATCAGGCGTGAGCTTTGAGAATTCTACTAGCAAGGCTCCGTAGTTTCGTACGTTTGAAGGGTCGTTCCGCGTCTGGAAACCCGAGGAGATTGTGCCCTGATCTGATCCCCGTGTGACAATCATAGGCAAGAAGGAGCGGCGAGCAAGCGTCATGCTGTATGATTCCTGCACGACGGTGGTAAATCCAAGCATCTTGGGGTACATCTCAAGTGGGGAGATGGTTCCGGATGTGATGATGACTGAGCTGAAACGGTCAAATACTGGTTTTATTGCTATTGCTGCATCTAAGCAGGTAAAATGGAGAACTGGATTTGGTACTGTAGCCGTCTCTGATTCGAAAGGTTCTAGGATGAGCAAGAACCCTGTATCATAAGTGGCTGCAAGCGTCGCAAATGTTGCGACTTCCTGTAGAGGCTGGTAGTCTTCAATATTCGTGAGTTCAAGCGTGCGCACAAGTGATGTTAAACGTTCCGCGCAAAATCTCAAAGGCTTTCTTTCGATGAAAGTCAGTTCCTTCAGATGCTGCAGAAATGAAGGGGGAGTTTCGGAGATGACGTGCAAGACCTTCATCCTCGTTTTCAGGTATTCGATGAATCGCTTCAGGAACGCCGTAAAGTGTTCTGCTCTTCGAATGTTACCAGGTACAGCTTCTTTTAACAAATCGTCCGGCAAAGCAGGATTTGACATGAAAGCACCTTCATCCCGCGCCTCGTCTGCTTCTCGGAGGCCTTCAACGAGTTTGGCGTACTCGTTCTGGAGCTTATCTGCGTCTGTCTCCTTCAACTGCGTGATCTCTCTCTCAAGATTTGCGGCCCCTCTCGCTGCTTTCCGTAGTGAGTCTTCCGTAAGATCAATACTGAGCGACTCGATGCAAACGTTGTCAATGTTGTGGGCTTCGTCAAACACTACAATACAATCCTTTGAGAGCTCTCGCGACACTCGCTCCGCAATCTTTGGGTCAAGCAAGTAGTGGTAGGAGTATATTATGACGTTGCAGAACGGCATCATGCGCCTTGCGGTAAAGTAAGGACATTGCTTTTGCTCTTCGCCGTACCGGAGCATGCCATCGAGTGTCCAGACGCCAGCTGGAATCAGATTGTGCGGCTCCAGTAGGTCGAGATTGTCATGGTAGATGCAGAGATCAACATCCTCACCTCGCTCCTTCTTCTCCTTGACGAAGCCCGCAGTCAAGCTACGACATCGAGAATCGACCACTGAACCACTTTTCTCACGCTTGACTGACGGATGCAGACACAAGTTTTTACGACTCGTCAAGCCAAGGCCTCTAAACTCCTCAACCTCACCCAATTGATCCGCGCGATACTTCATCAGCGCCTTCAGCTCGGCCAGTGCCTTTTCAATCTCAGACATAGTACGAGAGCAATAGATCAGCTTTCGATGCTCGGGATAATGCTGCTGATATGCTACAATGAGGGACAGCAGGGAAACAGTCTTCCCGGTGCCTGAAGGCATTTCCAAGACGCAGTGGCCACCAGCGTCGAGGGTTCTTTTTAGGTCGCACATATAAGCATATTGTTCAGGGTAGATACGGGGGTAAGGGAAGAGAATCGGGAGGTCCTCTATAAAGAACTTCATACTGGCGACTTCGCGTCAGCCCACTGTTTGGGAGAGTTTCAACCTTGCAACCAGCGGGTCATATGCCCAGGCTTCTCTTCCTGAGGATGTCTCGCAACCTGGAGTGGCAACGGCGGTGTCGTGAAGAGCGCAAACGAGCGACGAGGTATTGCTGAACGGGATCCCGACTTGAATGCCACTAGTATGACGAGAGGCCGGATCGTAGTACTGGTCTGTTGGCGTTGACTTACAAGACTCTTGTATCGGACAACAAGAAGATGGATTGCGATACAAGGAATGAATGGAGGTGAGTATTGATGCTCACGAACGTGACGCCAAGTCACGTGCACTAAGTAGTCCGCGGCGATGAGCTCTTTGATCTCAGACTTTGAATCTCAAACGTATTGCGTCATAAACATCTGCCCTCCAGCTTTTGAAATATCGTGATGTAGCGTTCTCGTATAAACCGTTGCGGACGCTCATTTTCCCACAAAACCACCCCTACACCTCTAAGCCAGATACTCGTAGTCTTTGAAGTCTACTATTCTCTGCAATTTGCATGTATCATAAGGCTGGACGGTGACCTCAATTCGTACATCGGCTACACACTGACGAGATAGTGTCGCTTCTGCCTTGCGAACTGCTGTTTCTTCATACCTATAAAACCCCACCTACGACCCACTCTACTACAGCTTCTCCCTCCACATACGAATTCTAGCCCGAGTCGAGTTCGAGACATGAACAGGAAACAGTTCAGATCACAAGCAAGCAGTGGAAGAGTTGGAGGGTTTGGAGGATTTGGCGGCAGTGGCCTTGGCTCTTCTTCCACCTCTCTGCTTTCATATATCCAAGAGCCACCCAACTTTTCGGATGTCAGCGATGCGAATGTGGTGGTCTGTTTCAAGAACTTGAGCAAAAAGGACAGTACGACAAAAGCAAAGGCTTTGGAGGACCTCCAGACACATGTCTCAGGCAATGAGGTTGAAGAGGCAGTTCTAGAAATATGGGTTAGTCTGCTTCGAAGTACACAAATGTTTCGTCGAAGAAGATATAGTAATGAAATCTTTCTTGTCAGGTCAAACTATTTCCTCGCCTTTCCATTGACAGCGCTCGCCGTGTGCGCCAACTGACCCATATAGTGAACGGTCAAATATGCTCAAGAGCTGGTAAGCGGACGGCCAAGCATATGGCTCGTATTGTTGGACCATGGCTTGCTGGGACCTACGATAGCGACAGGGCGACAGCAAAAGCTGCGCAGGAAGCCCTCCAGTTGGTTTTCCCAACGCCTGAGAAATTGCGCAGTCTTCGGAAGGCCTTCCACGCGCAACTGCTAGAGTTTTCTAAAGATTCTGTCCTACAGGAAACCGTGCAGAGCCTTAGCGATGAGCGCGTTGTCAGTAAAGACGATGCAGAGGCAATCTATGCTCGAGTCGTTGCCACAAGCTTGATGGTCATCACCAGTCTATTGTCGGAACTGTCGAGCAACGATATACAGCAGCAGCATCACGTATACGAGGAATTTCTTGGCGACAAAAAGCTATGGGAATACCCATCCCATGAAGATGCTGGGGTTAGGCGAGCAGTCCACCGGCTTGTTAGGGCTTGCCTCGACAAGCTTCTAACAATACTTGAGCAAAACCTCAAGCTTATCAGCACTGCATATGTATACAAAGGCCTACCATCAAATCAGACTGGTTCGGGTCAAGACTTCCTCCTAACATTGAGAGTAGTGACCAAAAAGTATCCAACAGTATGGACTAGTGCATATGCTGGAAAGAGGTCTGCTGCTTCACGACTCCGGAAGTTGCTCGAAAAAGGCTCTCACTCTGACACTGCCGAATATTGGCAATCCCTTGAAGTACTTTTGCAAGCCATACCGAGGGATGTCTTCCCACAGACGCACTCGGATGCCCAGGAGCTACTGGCTGCATGTAGGGAAGGGGTGCACCGCAAGGAAGAACGCTTCAACGCATTAGCTGCATGGCACGCCTACTTCACGTTGACCAATATAATTTGCAAACTTATGTCTAGCGAAGAGCAAGACAGATTACTAGATGCAGATGTAACCCCAGTCTTCCGCAGATATCTGCAGCCGTCATCAGACGCTTCGCAATGGAGTATCACCGGCTCAAAAGCGTCTGCTATTGTTGCACAAGCAGCCTTAGTACAAGGTGCTTTGAAATCTCTGGCACATCAACTGACGACGCTTGCTGATGACTTGATTGAGATGCTGAAACTAGCGCAACCAGAGCAATCGAAGGATTTTGATAAGTCTCAGACGCAGGTTGCTGCCGCAGGCGAGCACTGGGCTCACCTCCAGCGAGAACTACTACAAAACGGCAAACAAGGCCCTGGAGAACTAGAAGATGCTTACGCAAAGCAAGACCTCCGAGTTCTATCAGAGAGCTTTATTCTTCTCGTCGCTCGGAATGGGAAACCATACGGCGTTGCAGCGGTAGCGAGTGAGCTTCTTAGGGCGTGTCCCTACCTCCTCAATGACACCAAGATATCAGGCGAGGTGTTGGCATTCGTGCTCGAGCAAGCACCACGTCTACTTTTCAGCCTTTCTCAAAAGCAAATTTTGGATATCACATATGTTTGCGAGACCGATTCACGGTTTGCAGTGGCTTTTGGAAGCATGCTTGACGCTGTGTCAGACGAGGGCCAAGGTTCTGACATCAAGTTACAAGCCATTCGGACATTGTTCTCCAATCGACCTCCTCAACAAGCTTCAGATCTAGCAAGGCAGAACGTCAAGTTTCAACGCACCCTTAGCAGCCTGTATCGTAACGCAAACACGGGTGGTCTACTTGCCGACCTACTGTCAACTCGGGCGATCGCGAACGACACTACTGACGAACTTATCGGCGACCTCATTGATGGTTTATCAGTCGACTCCACTGCAGAGCGATTCCTCAAAGAACTAGAAATTATTTCAAGATCCAATGCGGGGATATTACATGATATAATCGTCGATTCAGAAGGACCTGGAAAGAACCTCCTGCCTAGGCTTTTACAGCTTGAACAGTCTGCCAACGATTCAATTGCTGAGCAAGCTCACGCGCTATCGACAAAACTATCATCAACACCAAACGGTGCACCTGTAGTGAACAGATTCCGCGGTGTGATTGATAGCCTGGAGAATACCTCAGAGCAGTCAATGCCAATGTCAGCTGTACTCCAGCTGAACGATCGCTTGCTTGGACCTAATAAAAAGGCTGAAGATATCGAGCAGCTCTTGCCAGACACTGGGATCTGGCAGGCTGCGCTCAGCGCAATAGCAAGACCGCCAAGGCCTTCTCTTGCACTCTTAAGCTCCTTGAGTGGTGGGGTGCACTTTGTGGATGACACTACAACAACTTCGAAGGCTGTATTTGATGGAGAAGGACTATCCCAGGCCTCTCGTATAGCCATGTTCATGACGCACATCCTTAAAGATCCTGCGCTGCAACAGAAACTGGACAAAATTGTTGTTGGGCGAATCATGTTCAACTTATCCCTTACTCTACTACTGGTTGAAGACAACGTCAGCCTCGCCAATAGCAATGGGAGCTTTCAGTTCAAAGGACTTGTTCAGGAACATGAAATCCTAGAATTCGAATCCGAAGCCCAGATTGTACTGAATAGCTATTGGGCGTCTATCAACGTTCAGTCTGCGCAACCTAGCGAGAACAGTGGCAACCCACTTGCAACACTACAGCAACTATTTGACGAAGCTCAAGGCCAAAACACGCTCGCTTACTATAGCGCATTAGCATATTGCAAGACTACGAGCAATCTCTTTGAATCTCAGGGTGTGGGATCGGAAAAGTCGAGCTTTGCACAGGATAGGCTTAAATCGCTGTACCGTGGCAAACCTATGCAACATTTCCAACTTCTCGCCTACCTCAATGGCAACCAGCGCATCCTCGTCGACACACAGACATTGAACAGGATATGTAACGAGCTGGTCGCAGATCTGACAGACTCAGACTTTGTAACAAACCCCGCACAAGCGTTGGAACAACTGGTGATTCTGAATGCTTGTCTCCACCTCCAAGACTCAGATACTGTCTCATCGATTGCTAAACAGCGATTGATTTTTCTCGTTAAGAACTTGCTCACTGCATTACAATCTGACGTCACGCCTGTCATCGAGGTGGAAATTTGCAGATCGCTGGCAATCTTGGTCCAAGGCATGCAAGACACGTATGGGGATTATTGGGAGCAATTGCTATCTTACGTTACCACATTTTGGACTTCACTCGAGACCGAGCTTGATTCAGGGACTATAAACGATCATCAAGTCCTCCTCGTCTTCGCAACGCTAAAATTGTACGGTGCAATTCGAAATCTTTCGAAGTCTGATGAGACGAACGATGACCTTGTAGATGCTTTGAAGGACAACCGCGAAAAGATTGCTGCCGGCCTAATACACCTATTAAGGGCGACCAATGGCGTGTCTGATGAATTAGATCAGCCGTTGATGGTCACTAACGAGCTACTTGCTCGTGAGATATCAAGTCTTCCTCCAGCAGAGCCTGTGAAAGAAATGGATCACATCTATACATTACTATATGCGCCATCACGATCCGTGCAACATGCCGCTTTCGAGTTGATGCATAAGGGAATCCCGGTGCACCAGGAGCAGATTTCATTTGATGCTGCACTTGAGAACAAGACGGCGCACCTCCCAGATGAGCTGCTTTCTCTCATCCTTGAGGCACCAACCCTGGATAGCCTGGCGGACGCATCGTTCGATCGGACTATGCCATTGGCCCTACAAGGTTACCTATTCGGCTGGCGCCTGATATTCGATCATTTTACAAATTCTAGCTATAAGGTCAAAGGTGACTACATTGAGCAAATCAAAGAAGGTGGTCATCTTCCTGGCTTGATGAACCTGATTTTCGACTTCCTGGGTCTCAGCCAAGGAAAGCTCATAGATGCCTCAAGATTTGATATCACTGAATATCGATCAGATGAAGAGCCCACACCAGAGCGCGATGTTCAGTGGCTCCTCACTCACATATACTACCTCTCACTCACATACATGCCAAGTCTAGTCAAGAACTACTTCCTCTCTATAAGGTCCAGGCAGACCTCTCAAGCGGTGGAGAACTGGACTTCAAAGTATATTAGTCCGCTAATTGTAGCCTCAAGCCTTGAATCTGTCGCTGAGTGGGCAGAGAAGTCCGTGAAGGAGGATCCAGACTATGAAAAGATGACCGTCAAGGTTGGGATGCGGGCTAAAGAAATAACAGCCAGCTACGTCGTCGATGAGCAAACGATGGCTATCAGAGTTGCTCTACCAGATGCATACCCTCTTACATCTGCCCAAGTCGTTGGTGTGAACCGTGTTGCGGTCAAAGAAGAGAAATGGCAAAGCTGGCTTCGAAATTGCCAGGGCGTGATCACCTTTTCGGTAAGTTTTAAAGTCATTGTCAAGCAGAAATGCAAAGTGAGGGGCTAACGTGAGGAATAGAACGGCAGCATTATTGATGGGCTCTCATCATGGCGTCGCAACGTCGTTGGAGCTCTGAAGGGCCAGACTGAGTGCGCCATCTGTTACTCCATCATCAGCGGCGACAAGCAGCTACCCACCAAGAAGTGCCCAACTTGCAAGCACCTGTTCCACAACAGCTGTTTGTTCAAGTGGTTCAAAACTAGCAATGCTAGCACATGTCCATTATGCAGGAATGCTTTCAATTTCAATTGAATAACGACACTGCTTGGACTAGTGTCACAATACTGAGCTCTTATTGCTAGCAAGGTTTTATGGTAGGCGACGCCGCACCGAGCGACGCAATTTCAAGGCTCTTGGATACGATTACATAAAGCGGTATTTTGTCTTTGATTCTACCACCAAGGCGTTTTTGCCTCTTCTACGTTGTGGCTGTGGATGTATACGCTGTAAGCCATCCTTCCGTGCCACATTTCATCAGGCGGCCATAAACAGACAGCGACTGACGCCCCGTGATCATCCAGTAGACTCGAGGCGGCGAGCATTGGCAAGCTCGTAAAGGCCTGTTACTTGCAAGCGAAACTTTTTGTATAATGTTATCTAGGGAGGCATTGTGGTGTAATGTAAAAGACAGTCTTCCTGCCCTTTCGTCTTTGCTTTTCTTCCGTGCGACGCGCATGCTCACAACAGGATCAGATCCTGCGAATGTCAGTTGAACTGACTCGGAAAAACGCACCAGGTACCGCGAGAGTCCCTCGATCATCAACTATTACCGGATTTGTCTCCTTGGCGTGACACGGAGCGTATTGGGTGCACGTCACATGCTGTATATCTAACGCATTTATGATTTTGCCTCGAAATTTGCTATATTATCAGCACAGTAGTGGTACAACGTCTGCTTTGCAACATAGCAGTATAGCACTCTTCATCAGACTATAGAGCGCGCGGATCGATGTCGCATTTGTGAGTGGCATACAGTCAGCAAGTTCTCTGTGATGCAAAGCCTTGTCTTCAAGATATACTCTCCTCCACGCTCAGAACTTAAGACTCATAACTTTTGAAAGCCATCTTAACCCATCACCATACCCTTGAGACCAGCCATGTCACCTTCCTTTGCGGCGATCTCGAAGTAGCCGTAGATAATGCTGTTATGTGTGTCAGCACGACTTCACTCGAAGGGTGTGCATCTGTGTTGGGGGACTTACGTGACAGCCATCAAAATACCGGTACCGCTGCCAAGAGCACCCACAAGATCACTGGTGATGGACAGAGCTCCAATGCAAGCGCCGCCAAAGGCAGCAGCAGTAGGAATGACCCTCTTTAGTTCTCTGTACATGCTCTCGTCACGGTGTCCTGCCATAACCAAGCCTTGCTCCTTCAGCTGCTTGGCAACATCTCTTGGGCTGGCGCCAGAAACCTCAATCCAGGTCTTGCTGAAAGCAGCGCAGGCAACGAGCATGTAAGTGGTGAAGATCGCAGTGTGAACAGGGTCAAGTAGTGCGTCAGTCAAGTTCAGTGGTGGAGACATGTAGTAAACAAGGCCAGAGGCAGGAAGAACTTGGGCGCTTCCCTCGCGTGCCTCCCAGACACCGATAAGGCGGACAAGGAGGTTGTCCGGAAGCTTGTTGTAGAGCGTCTGGCTAACGAGGAAAATGTTGGTGGAAAGGGCGGACTGGAGCATGATTGGCATGTTGCTGGTGTAGAACAGACGGACGGGGTACGAGCCGCGCATGCCACGTTGGCGGGAAGACTTGACTGGGATCTCGACACGGAAGCCTGGACAATGTCAATTTCGGTTCGATTTGGTGTGTCGTAGAACACATACCCTGTAGATAGATGACAGCGCTGAAGACCACGATAGTAGCAATCAGGTTCATGATGTTTGGCAGGTTCTGCCTGTAGAAGGCCTCACGTAGAGCAAGCTGCTTGTTTGGCCAGGTAATCAGAAGGTGGACCAAGGCGATAATGGCACCTTCAAACTCAGGTCCACGGCCAGTGTTGACAGTAGTTGGGGAGAAAGCCTTCCAGACAATGCTCTCGCAGATGTTGGTAGCAATGAACAGCGAGATACCAGAGCCGAGGCCGTAGCCCTTCTGCAGCAGCTCATCAAGCAGGATAACAATCAATGCCGCAGTGAGAAGCTGGACGACCAGAAGCACGCAGATGCCAGCACCGAGATCGGCAGGTAGGCCATAGAGGCCGGTGAGCACGAAGACACAGGCTTGGCCGAAGGACACGATGATTGCCAACAGCTTCTGAGCAGTCTGGTAGAGCTCACGATCGGACTTCAAGTCGAGGTTGACATCGATAAGGTGGGTGCCCGCAAGCAGCTGGAAGACCATGCCCGACGAGACGATAGGAGTGATACCCAACTCCATCAGCGTACCACGGTTACTGGCCATCATCATACGCAGCCAGTACAGAGGGTCGGACGAGTCTGTCACACAACCAGTCAATACCAATGCCATCCCCACCCCTCCGCTCCTCGATTTCTGGCTGACTGACCTGCCGAGACAATGCCGTAGAGAGGCATCTGGCTCATGACCAAGAATATGATCAAGGTCACGCTGGTCCATATTATCCGTTGCTGGAATGGGACTTTGGTCTCAGGGACTTGGACCTCGGGAATCAGAGGCGTGAAGGGTTTCACGAGATCCAGGAATCGAACTAGACGATTCATCCAATGTTAGCACCCGCAACCGCTACAGCTGTCTGACTATCCCTCCTGCTCTTTACAATGTGCGCTGCTCCCACTCTACTCTTCCTCAATCTCATATCCGCCCCCATAGCCATTGCACGACGGTGGTATCCGCGCTGTACGTAGAGTGTTGTTGGGTATATACGTACGGCCAGACATGGTAATTGGTGTTGCGAGGAGCTACTGGAGCCCCTTCCTTGACAATTGATGTGCCGTGCCGCCTGAAAAGGGTGCCGCGATGTAGAAAGGAGATGAAAGAAGGAGGGAAAGAAGAGCAAATGGATGTGCGCCTTTGCAAAGGGACAATCCTAAATCGCGCGAATATATTGTATAGGGTAATTGAATGAAGGAGCTTGAATTTCCCACGCTGCTGCAGGTGTACAGCTGGCCTTCGTCGGCCAAGAAACCCGAGGAGGGAGCTAGACCGTCATGGTCGAAAGTCGAAGTATGAGCGACGATTTATGGCCGCCATATTTGAGAGGAACAGCAGAAGGCAATCGAGATGTGCCGAAGGAGACATGGATTAACCGTGAAAGACCTTGGAGAGCGAAGTGAGTGTATTCATCTCTAACCGCAACACATCTACTTGCAAAGCTTGAATTGTATCGGTAGCAAATATAATCCAGTCCAGGAATTGGAGTACCTCTGTCTCCCTGACGCCGTGTCTATGCGACCTCTACCCAAACGCCCAATGTTTATCGCCCGTACAGGATGCCTAGTAACAAGATACAAAAGCGATAGATAGAACTCAAAGCTCCAGACCCTTCCACTTGCGGTACATTTGCTTGTGCTGCTCCAGGAATACAAACGTGAAGATAGTGTGGGGTCCAAGTCGAATGAAGCTCGGCACCCACCCTTTGAACACCCATTTGATGCCCTCGTGTGCCGTAATCCTAGCTATCAGAACCGGTATTGACTCCTTCGAGACAGAGCTCATGACTCGCGTCTTGATGACGTCCACAGGGCTGCACACCGTCGTCGCGACGAATCCAGCCATGAACGACGCCGCAAAGTGCGTGGTCAAGTTGTCGCCCATGCTTGTCCTGGACAGTAGCTCTCTCTTGAATACATCGTAGCTTGCCAGCTGCGACGCAGTCATGAGAACAGCCCTAGTGCTATTTGGCCAGACCCCACGGAACAGACTTCCCAACCCCTCCTCTCTCGTCATCCGTACCATGCCCTCTACCGCGTTCTTGTAGTTCCGTCGCTCGGCAGGAGGTAGGCCAGCGTCGTTCTGCATTCGCACGTTGAGGATGTCTGCCGGGTTGCCGGCGACGCCGCCCAGGAAGCCAGACACTGTCGCCATTTCGAGGAGGTTGGCAAAGGTGGGTCTGTGCTTTGCGTCGAAGAAGGTGTCCTTCAATTCCTCGTAGACACCAAAGCGGGTGGTACTGTAGGTGATCTGACGAAGGAGGGAGGCGGAAATCTGAACACGAAAAGGGATGAGTGTGCTGCGCTCTCAAGCGCCATCGAGAGATAAGCGGGTGGGTTGGTTACATACACCATGGTAGAGCCCTGTAATGCCATCTGCCTTCAGGACGTGCGCAAACATCTGCACCATGTTCTTCCGCGGGACATCATGGGCCTGGGTCTGAAGTCTGACCTTCACCCTCGGGATGATCAGTTTGAAGCCCTATCGCAACCTCGCGCAAGCTCGTACCTTCACTGTGGACTGTCAGCGCCTAAAGCCACACGTATCCTGGCGGGGGAGGGGGCGCGATCCGTACCTAGATCTAGAGGATGTGTGAACCCGGCGGCGAAGCAGCTTGCGCTGCCTCCAAACCACCATGGGTAGTGGACCGGCACATTCTGGATGTCCTTGGACTTTATAGCAAGTTTAGACATTGTCCGCTCGGCATTGCAGCGCTATACACACTGCCAAACACCAAGGAGTCGTTAGATGACACGAGCGAAGGGGAGGGTTTGACAGGCGGTTAGTTTAGCCGGGGTAAAGGAAGGTGGAGAAATATATATACAATACAAAGGTGGAATATAATGTATGCCTAGGCAATCGGAATTAAGAAGTTATGCGTTCAGGAACGCCGACAATATTTTGCAGCTCTGCCGATCTGCACAAGCTCGGATGGGTGAAGCTTTGACAGAAGTCGCCGATGCCATTGGCCGCCGCAAGTGGGACAGCACCCGGAGGACTGCATCCATCTATCAATCATATCGGATATCGCTAGCACCACCATCCATTCTCTGTGGTACCTGGCCACATATTGTGAAGGACCTTGTTGCGATGGTGAGGCTAGCTTGTTCCTCGATCTCAGTATGGACCCTTCCAGTGCGAACGCGGTCTCTCCTGAGACCTGTCGCTCTGCAGGTCAGGCCTAAACGCCTCTACGCCAGTAAAGGTGAGCCCTCTATTGCAAGTCCATGCTGAACTACCTTCCCGTAATTAATTACGACCATACTTGATGATCGCCCCCGTGTTATGTCAATGTACCGTGTCGAGCTCGGGGTTAAGGACTGCCTAAAACAGATTATCCCAGGACCTGCACAAAGAGTGCCTATTAGCTGGAAACAGCAATCTGTACTGAAGCTATTTCTGACCCAATCCCAGAAAGCACTGGATCTTCCCTCACAATTGACGGAGAGTCATACCCGTCTGATTCTTGGACCAATGTGTCCTCCTCGATATTGGAGCATTATGGACGGGCACTCCATATACAACAGAATCACCCGCTCACAATCACAAGGAAGCTGATCGAATCACGTTTCAAGAAGTTCCAGAACTACAACGATCTTCCGGGTGTCGTGACAGTTGGGCAGAATTTTGATTCGCTTGGCTTCACGGCCGACCACCCTGGACGGAGCAGGACTGACACGTACTACATCAACAAGCACACTCTCCTCCGGACTCACACAACCGCTCACGAAGTGGACATATTCCGTGCGAATTCCAGCGATGGCTACACAATCTCGGCCGATGTCTATCGACGCGACTCGGTCGACAAGAGCCACTACCCAGTCTTCCACCAGATGGAGGGCGCGCTTACCTGGGACAGGAGAGCCTTCTCATCAAGCAGCGATCTCATCGCCCAGATACAGGCTGACATGCTGGCCAATGTGCCAAAACACGATCTCGCAGTCGAGGACCCCAACCCTACCTTCCACCCTGAACGAAACCCTCTGCAGACCAAATACCATACGCCACAGGAAGCCGAGGCCATTGCGACCCACCTGAAGCGATCTCTCGAGGACATGGTCGTGACGATCTTCACCGAGGCAGACAAGGCACTCAAGGCCGCAGGACACGACGCACAGGGCGAGGATGAGCCCCTCAAGGTCCGCTGGGTGGAGGCCTTCTTCCCGCACACTTCGCCGTCATGGGAGCTCGAGGTGTGGTGGCGAGGCGACTGGCTTGAAGTCTTAGGCTGCGGCGTCATCGACCAGCCGCTCCTGACACGCGCGGACCAGCCAGACAGAGTCGGGTGGGCGTTTGGCATTGGGCTCGAGCGTATCGCGATGCTGCTGTTCGGCATCCCGGACATCCGGCTGTTCTGGAGCAAGGACTCACGGTTCTTAAGCCAATTCGATGAATCCAAGCCTATCCAGCGATACCAGCCTTTCAGCAAGTATCCTGCCGCGCCTCGCGATGTCGCGTTCTGGCTGCCCAAGTCGAGCACTGGCCCTGTGATCGCAGAGACACCTGCGTCGGTCTCCTCTGCCCCCTCGCCGGCAGGTGGGCAGCCGACAGAGCCTCCGATGGATATCGAGCCCGCCTTCCACGAGAATGATCTGATGGAAGTCGTCCGCAACACTGCAGGCGACGACGTCGAGGATGTGAAGCTCATCGACAGTTTCACCCATCCCAAGACTGGCAGGCACAGCCTATGCTACCGTGTGACCTACAGGAGCTTGGAGAAGACGCTCACTAATGAGGAGGCGAATGCCCTCCACGAGCAGATCCGAAATGAGCTCGTTGAGAGATTTGGCGTGGAGTTGCGGTGAGAGAGAGCTCGAAGAAAAGTCACCTTGCGGAAGCACCTGTGTTCTCGCATTATACCACATTGTACCATAGCTGTAGTTGATAATGGTTCTAACACCACTCCCGTGTATACAATTCCACTTGTGGTAGTCATGATACCTCTCAGGGTACAACTGGGCACTCGCTAACCGAAGCTGTAAGGCTCCGAAGACGCGCCAGCCAACGGGTGTTTGCATGACCCGCCATTAGCTTGTTATAGACAAAAGCCAATCAGATCACCTCTGTCGGACGAAAGATGCTGGAGATGCAATCTGTCCGAGCGCTATGCCAGTCCTGGCGCATTGAGGCTGCTGTCACTTGTGTCAGTAACGAGAGTATGATGCTTCGTACTAACGTGCACTCGGACCAAAATCACTCAGTAGTATGTCTTTCGGAACGAAGGATAGCAATCGCTTGGTCGGATGAAATGGCTATCCCTCTATCCCTCTATTGATTGGAGCTGTAGGTAAACATTTCGACCGACCATGGCGTTGGTGTACTGGCTACATAAGAGTGTCAATGCCATTCATTAGGTCGCGGCCATTAGCAGCCAGACATCTTCCACACTTCCCTAGCACATCAATACAAGTTCCCTGATATCAGAGTGACATGGCGAACCACGTCCTAGTCTTTGGTGCCTCTGGCTCAGCCGGCTGGTCTGTAGTCGAAGAAGCGCTTGCCAGATACCCTAATCATGACACGTTCAGCACTGTAACAGCAATGGTCAACCGCCCACTGTCCCTATCAGCTTCTGGATGGACGAACGGTGCAGTGCCTGGCAGGCCTTCGCTTCGCATCGCCAGCGGCATCGACCTCACCGCAGGTACAGCTGAGACACTCGCAGCAACGATGAAGGGACAGGCTCCCGAGCTCAACAAGACTACACACGTGATCTACTGTGCCTTCATCCAGCATGACCATCCTGCGACGGAAGCAAGGATGAACGGCGAAGCCATGCAGAGGCTAACTGGAGCGCTGAATCTGGAATGTCCCGATCTCAGGAAGTTCGTGCTGAGTGAGGGGACACGGTTCTACCACCGCCAGTGCAGTGCCGAGAATGCCTTGCCTGCGCCTTTCAAGGAGGAGATGACGCGGTGGTGTAACGAACAGCAGAGGGAGGAGCTCTTCTACTTCCACATGGAGGCTGCGCTGGACGAGACTTGCAAGGGGGGAGGCTGGACTTGGTGTGGAATCATTCCAGATGCTGTGGTAAGTAGAATACCGTAGAACTACATGGTGAGAAAGGCGGTTGCTAATGAACGAGAAAGATTGGGTTCGCGCCATCAGGAAGCACCTTCGCCTTGCAGCTCATGTGGGCTACATGGCTTGCGCTCTACCGTCACAACAACGGCGCAGGGGCGAAGGTGCACTATCCCGGAACTGGGACGTCGTACAGCACCAAATTCAACGAGGTTTCGGCTTCAGTCCTGGCGAAGGGCTTCATATGGGCGGCGCTGAACCCTGACATCCAGAACGGCGAGATCTTCAACATAGCCGACCGCCATCAGCCTTCTACAATGGCTGACACTTTCCCAAAGCTCTGCGGTTACTTCGGCCTGGAGTCTGAAGGTCCGCCTGAAACATTGGATGAAACCAGCGACTTCGTGATGCCGAGCAAGTACGTCAAGGACAATCGACACAGGTTCGAAGAGATGGGTTTGACGCCGATCCGGATCTGGAAGGGGGATTGGCTGGACGCGTATGGGACCATGTACACTTATGACAGGCACATTGGTCTCGACAAGATCCGGGCAGCGGGGTTTGTGGAGGAGCGCGATCCGCTCGGTGGGTGGTTCAAGGCGTTTGAGCAGATGAAAACAGCCAACATGATACCATGGTAGACTGTCTCGAACTCCCATATAGCAGAGTGCGAACTGGTGTCAGTGTCATTATCCCCTATGTCAATGTGGCCGTGGAGCTCTGGATACGAGGTGCCTGCTGCTTTTCTGCGGCACAGCAGGCAGCAGGTTACCGACGCAGCAGCCTATTTCTCCTCGATCGAAAGAATTTCTGCTCTTCTCTCCCACAACGTTTCCTACGTACCCAGCACGATGAGCCGTTTTTCCCTTTCAGCACTCTTGAAGCCATACGGCCGTCCTATGGCGCAATACAGCACGTGCGTCCCTGCCCCTGCCTGGCACCTACAGACGGATCGTCTGGGCGCGCTGGGGAGTCTCCGCTGCCGGCCTGGCGACTTGGCAAGCATGGGAGGGAACGGCGGGCGATGAGGCGTTCACGCAACGCAATCGCCGCCGGCTGACATGGCGGGAAGCCGTCGTCGTCGACACATGCGACGAACCAATCCGCAGCAGCAGCAGCAGCAGCAGCAGCATCGCACCAGCTGACAGGCGGGAGGGCGATGCTGTTGGGGCGCCCCACGGAGTTACCGGCCGGAGACGGAAGGGAGCAGAGATTACGGTCGCGTGTGGCCTGGGTGCATTGTTGTCATCAGGCATGCGTTGCGATCTGCATACGCAAACACGCAGATACGCAGATACTCGACCAAAGGGGAAGACGGGGCGTTGCAAGCAGCCTTGGATCCCTCCACCTCTGTGAGTTGTGTGTGTCTGTGTGAGTGCAATCGGATCGGGGTGCCCAAGGTACCTTGCCTACAGGAGCAGCAGCACCAGCAGCACCAGCAGCCTCCTATCCCTAGCTACGTGAGACCTGGGCATTTACCCGGCTAATAAGCGAGGACGAAGCGAGAGGGTGGGCCTGCACCTTGCACCTCGCACCCTGCACCCTGCACCTTGCACCTTGCACCTTGCACCTTGCACAGACAGATCGTCACTCGCCGATGATGCCAACGACTCTGCTCACCAAAAGCCCTCTACGCAAGCTCCAGCAGTACGGGGCAGGAGATGCGCCAGCACCAGCCACGGTAGGAGTCTTACCAGTCGACTGGTGCTTTCCCGCACGATTCCTTCAACCCACATGGGGAGTGCAGCCGTCTCGCGCTCCACCACCGTAATCATCGACAATCACCACCACTGTCACCAGACGGCATCCAAAGCACTGCTGTAATCACAACCACGCTGTGTGCCGATGCCCGTTCCCTGGTCGCCCGACACCACTGGGGCCCTCGACTGTGGCCGGCTGTCGCTTGCTTCTCAACAGGGCCAAAAACCCGCTGCAGCACCACCTGCTGAGGTCTACGGTGCTGTATCTGCTTTGAGCCGCGCAACAGTGCTGGGAATCCCACTCTCCCGTGGGTGCAGGGCAACCACTGCAGGCCAGCCACCGGACAGCGGGCGACTGGCTTGGCGAAGGGCGTTTTCCCTCGCTAGGCCTCGCAAGTCTCGCGGACCACACAAGCCACACAGGCCCGCACTGGTCGACCTCGCCGTTGCTCTGCGCAACCCTCGGTGCTGCTTGGGTACTGCGATGACGTCCGCCCGTCTGTGTGTCGTTGTGACAGCTCTGTGGCATGTATGGGCGGCGAGCGTGAGCACAGCTGCAGAATGCCTGATGAGAGACTGTGTGCGACACGGGGGCTGTAGCGGAAGCCAACCAAACCGTGGCTTGCATCTGAGCGAACGGCCCGGGAGGAGGGCTTGGCAGAGCGTCGCCACGCGTTGATCGATGGCGGACCGTCGGACGGCAGTGGCCAAACCCCCCCTCTTCCCCCCCCCAGAGCAACGCATCTGAAGCAGAGCAAAGCACACTCACACGGACGCCTGTCTTTCCATCCTGGCAAACGCCAAGATGCCTATCTCTCATGTTGTGTCGATGCTTTTCCTCCGTTGCGCAACCCATGAACACTCCCCTCTCTCCCCCCAAGTCTGTATTACTTCCCATTCACTACTGCCTGTGAGAAACATGTCTGCCGTGGTGACAGAAACCTACATTCCTTAGATATAATATCCCTGCTGCGCGCCCTCGTACCTGAGCTCCAAGGCAACCAGGCCTGCTTCTGACGGCTTCGGCGCTTCGCTCTCTACTCTCTCCGCCTACGGCTTCTAGCGTCATGAATCCTACCAGATGGCGCACCTCTGGCCTCACTGCACTGTGCATACTGTCTCTGGCAATACTGCTGCTGTTTCTTCACCAGGCCATATTCCCACTTGCTGCGTGGGCGTTTCCATTCCTCGAGTCTTCGTTCTATGATATCGCCGTCTATGGCGCTTACCCTGTCCAGGACCTGGTATCCTTCGATCTTGGCGCCCCTTGGGCAAGTCTGACGAGATGGCACCAGTCATGCGACAGTGGCCTCGTCCTCCTGTCGCCCAATGGCCCTTCGGTGGCCAACCCTGGTCCCATGATCCTCGATGCCAGAGGCAACCTCGTCTGGGCGACCGCCGAGTATGGCACCGTCATGAACATGAAGGCCCAGACGTACAAGGGACAGCAGTACCTGACCTTCTGGGCTGGCGACAAACAGGGTTCGATGGGTGATGGCGAGTACTACATGGTGCGTGATGTCTCTCAGACGGTCGCGTGATCTCCAAGGCTGACAGTGTGCAACCAGCTCGACTCGACATACACGCTCTCTCGTAAGGTCGAGGCAGTCGGCGACAGCTACAAGGGCGACCTGCACGAGTTCATTATCACGGATGACGACACTGCGCTGATGACTGTATACAACAAGACGCAGTTCGACCTGACGGCTATGGGTAGGCCCGTGGATGGGTGGATCGTCGACAGCCTCTTCCAGGAAGTCGACATCGAAACTGGCGACTTGTTGTTCGAATGGCGCGCCTCAGACCATTTCAATCCAACCAAGTCATTCTACAAGAATCCCTTCGGAGGCTACGGCAAGGGCAACGCGTACGACTTCTTCCACATCAACAGCATCCAGAAGGACCGGCATGGAAACTACCTGATCTGCTCACGGCATCTCCACCTCATCGCCAACATCAGTCCGGCTGGGGAGGTGTTGTGGGCGCTTGGAGGGTCAGAGAATCAGTTCAAGGACCTGTCGGGTGGAGAAGCCACGGATTTCAAATGGCAGCATGACGCCCGATGGGTCGACGAGGAGAACGGCATCCTGAGCGTCTTCGACAATGGTGGCGCCGGTCCCATCATGGCCGATGCAGACCACACCAAGGCCAAAATCATCCAGATCGATATCGAAAAGATGACCGCAAAGCTTCTGCATAACTACATCTCGACGCAGAAGATGCTTTCGGCTTCCCAAGGCTCTGTCCAGATGTTGCCTCAGCGGGAGGGTGAAGACCATGTCTTTGTTGGCTGGGGTTCTGCAAGTGCTTATAGCGAGTACACCAAATCCGGAGACCTGCTTTGCGAGACCCATGTCGGCGCTTCATGGCTCTTCTGGTTCGAGCGCGTCAAGTCATACCGTGCGATCAAGACGTTCACCTGGGTGGGTAGACCGACGTACCCACCGGCCGCCAAAATCTCAGGCAACAGGGTGTTTGTCAGCTGGAACGGCGCCACACAAGTGTCCACCTGGCGCCTTGAAGGCAGCAAGGGGAACTCTGAGACGGATGACGACTTCGAGCACATAGACATCATTCCAAAGGTGGAATTCGAGGAGAGCTTCCTCCTCCCACAATCTGGATCACACGTCCGTTATCGGGTTGCAGCCTTGGACGCCGAACAGCGTACTATGAAATATTCGAACATCATTGGCGAGCAGGACATTGTCAGCTCCGTCCCACATTTCTGGTGGGTCACATTCGGCATCTGCATTTTCACCGGGCTGGCCTTTGGCGTCTGGCTCTTTGTTACGAAGGTTCTGCGTCGCAGGAAGAACATGCTCTTTTCCTGGGAAATGTATCGGTATTCAAAGCTCTGAGGGAGGAAATGGCGATCTGTGCTGGGTGTCCACCAGATCTACTATGGTCGCCATGGTGCAAACGCTTGCCATGGCATATGCAATCCTGATGCCACCAATTTCGAGTTGTCAAGCATGATGCGATAGCATGGCTCTGCAGAACGTTAGTTTCTGACATTCAAGGAATCAGCTCTAGAATATCCCATGAGGGAGCGCTTTCCCCATATCACCCACAGCCACATTGCTGTTGCACTGCCATGATCAACAGCCCTCAGGACGAGGTGCCTCGCAGGAGCTTAAGGCCTTACGGCAGTGTGCATAACACTCAGCCCACCACCATTTAGGCAGGCAGGCAGGCCATTTAAACACCCACAGCAGCAGTGACTGCAATACGGATCCTAGCAATCCCTTCAAAGGCCCAAGACCAAAACAACAACGACGACGACGAAGCACTACCACTGAAATCAGCAACACTGAATGTCGTTTTGCATGCAGCAGATACATCATAGGGACAGAGCGAGCACGGCCAGGATTACCTGTAGGCGGCTGTCAAGCAGAGAGCGCATGTATAAATAATATAAGTTACGACGATTACGAGGAAGGAAACCTTCCTGCCGGCTGTCGATGCCGACGCGTATCGTGTGCATATGTAAATAGCAATAGCATGTAAGCTCAGAGATATGTTATCTTTCGAGAGCCTCTCTTGACCGATTTTCTCCATCGTGAATTCCCCTTACCTAGGTGCTCGTCGTGATGGCGATGTCGCCGTCCGTCCGTTAGCTGTGCTATGACATTTGGCCCATGTAGGTGAAGCCGTGCTTCCCTCACACCACGAGGGCGAGATCAGTCGTCGGCGTAAACACCGGTCTACAAGGAAAGGGTGTGTGACCAGCGCACGCCGGGAGACGCTGCTGCATTCCTCTATACACGGCAAAGCTGAACATCAAACGAGTTCTGGAGAGGATCAAGAAGCAGATATGAATTGCAATTGCTTTCGGTCGCGCGCTCTATTCTACGCGCAAAGTCCGCGAGCGAGCTAGGCAGACGTGCCTGTCGAGCAGGTGCGAGACCTGGGTAGTTCCTTCCTCACAACGCCTGGCAAACGCCTTGCTTCCTCATGTGTCCGAAGTGGGGTCACTTTCGTTGAACCCTCGCCCACAACGTCCCTGGCTGGCGATGGTGTGGGAACGGAGGTGCAATGTAAGTCTTCATGTATCGCCCAATTCAGGCTGGAACTGCGTTGGATCCCTTCATTTCCCTTTCTTTCCTTTCCTTTCCTTTTCCTTTCCCTTTCTTTCCCACCTGAATACCACATGTGAAATGTCGAGCCTCAGCCCCATCCCCAAGACAATCCGTAGGAAGCAGAACTAGACATGGGATCATCATGTCATCACGCTCCCTCGTTCTGCACCATAACGTAGTCGCCCCCAGGTGTCCTGCTGCCGCTCCTCGGGAGTTCCAGCGGTAGCGCACCAGGCATGTGCGACATCATCTGCTGCGTGGTCTCGCGAGGGCCTGCAGGCGGGCGTGGAGCGGTGTATGAAGGCGGCGGCTGGGGTTGGTAGGGAGCAGCGTCTGCGGGCGCGTACTCGTTACCGGCGCCTCCACCGCCGTAACCACCTGGGACTGGAGGCGGTGCGCGTACCGGTGCGATGCTGGCTTGCTGCGCCTGTGGCTGCTGGGGGTAGGATGGCGCCTGGGGCGCGACACGGGCTGGCGATGGCTGCCGGGACACCTTTGCCAGCCTCTGCTCGGTCGCCCTGAGTCGGGCCTCGAGCTCGAGGAGCTCCTGCTGCGCATTGCCGACGCCTAGTTTCCTGTTGTTTCCGCGCGGCGGCAGGTCAGTCGGGATCAGGAGGCGGCGGTGGTGGGAGGTGGAGAGGCATACTTCTCCTCAACCTTCTGCTCCAGCGGGTCGATGGTGGAGGATAGGAGCGAGCTCATCTCTGCTGCGAACTCGGAGGCGATCGTGCTGTTTGTGGGTGAGGAATCAGTCTATGTTGTCGGTGGCATGCGCTTTGCGGTCTGACGTTTGCTGACCTTTCTGGCCTGAGAGGCGCAGAGGAGCCAAAGTGCTCTGAGCCCAATCTGTCCTCCATGACGGAACGATGTGCTGTGCTTTCTCGCGAGACAGAACGGGTAAAAGCCAATGGCACGATCAGATGCGGGATTTGCGGTGAGGCAGAGAGGGAGCTATAGGCAGTGAGCTATCTGGTGAGTGGTGTTGTGAGAGGTGCGTCGGAAGGTCTGGAATGGCTTTGTATGCAGGGTTGAGATCGGCGCCTCGCAGGTTTCATACGATGTAAGGGTCGTAAGGGGCCTTCGGTGTGAGGAAGCAACGGGCACCCAGTTGATACGTTTCATCTAGTGCTGCCCTAGGGCATTTAGGTCCATGACGTTGAATTGCTGCTCTCAAGACGTTATGACACATGTACAGTATGCGCCTAATGTGGGTGGGCGCAGAGAGGTGCTGCTTACTCCTGACATCACATGACTAACCATTCCCTGGATGGGTCGGTCGCCATTGCGAGTACTCTCTACCTGCGGGCAGGGAGGTATCGACCAGGTGTCGACTGCCAAAGTGACAAAGCTCAGGGACTTGGAGGGGCACCGCAGAAGCTCCCGAGGTCCCGGCCAAATGACGGAGGTGGCTCTAGCCGTCTCGCTTCGTCTCGCTCGCTTACGTTGCCGCATCTGGACGACCAGAGTCCTTGTCGCCTCAGGCCGCCCGCGATGATTACCCATCTAGCAAAACACGGGGCGGCCAGGGGACGGGGACCGTTTGGGTTGGGTGGTGTCCTGCTGTCCTGAGGCAAGCACTTGCATCTGGAGTGCGAGCGAGCTGTGAACCCTCAGGCCCTTCTGGTGAAGCGGCGCGGGCAAAAGCGTGAACCCAGAAAAACACCACCAGGATAATAACAATTCCCATCCCCCATCACGCCCGTCGCGTCAGTCCATCAGTTTCCCATCGATACCCGCCGGCAGGACAATGCAAAACCCATGAGACATGCTCCGGATGGCATGAAGTCCCGGGGGTTCCGCCATTGATTCGTTGGAAATCCAATCATGCTGCTGTTTGCACGCACACGACACGCTGGCTCCCATACTCTCCTCTCCAGACACGCTGCAGCTTGCGACCGGCGGCGCAGCCAGCTTGACGCGCTCCTTCATGTCCCACTCGGCCGCACCACTCTCTGCCTCTGCTAACAGGATCAATGCACACGACAACGCTTCCACTGCCACCACCACCAACACCACCACCACCGCCGCCGCATACACCCCACTGGAATCGCTCCTTCTCTTCCAGGCTTTGCGCAACAGCAACACAATCGACAGCACTTCCTTCAGTCGCATTAGCGACGAGCTCAAAAAGGTTCCTCTCATCACAAATGACCCGTCTTACGACTCTGGCCGCCTCAGTCCAGACGCCCTACGCGAACTCTACCTCTGGCTATTGAAGGATGAGGTCAAGTTCGATCTCGAGAGGAAACCGGATGGAAATGAGGCCGCCCCCAAGACCAATGGCGACGCGGGTGACAGTCCAGGGAGCAGGAAACGAAAGGCTCCCAGTCCAACCCTGCCAACCGTCTCTGAAGCTGCCAAACACATACACCTCCTGCCCCAGCTCGTGACGAGGCTCTATGTGCGCTACCGGGAAAACGTCATCAGGAAGATACGCGACCAGGAGTCGCGCCATGACACGTTGACGCGCGAAGTTGGGGAGATCAACCTGGGCAAGTGGGATGACCGATTGCGGCAGCAGAATGCTCCTGCCTCAGTCGCACCCAAGCAGCCGTCCGACGCACACGCACACGCCCACGCCCACGCCCAAACCCAACCTCCGGCGCTGAGACACGAGACTGTCCAGCAGGACACCACGAAGTCGGCCACTGCGAGTCCTGTTGCAATAAGCCCTCGGACTGGGGACAGTGTACCTGCCGTTCACCAGCAACCCAAGCGGTACTCACAGGCCAAGATCGATGCCATCGTCAACCATGGCTCGGAACAGTCTCCCAGTCGGCCGTCAAGTGCTGGCGCACCATCGCAGCAACTGCAACAACACCGTAGATCATCCTCCAACACCACTCTTCCGCCGCTGTCCGAAATGGCTCCGACCTCCCCGAGATTTGGCGTCCCGCCCAAAGCTGCCCATGCACAGGCACCCGGTCCAGGCCACGGGTATACCCATCATTCGCCAACGAACTCTCAAGGCTCGCCCTTCCTTGCGCATCACCACCCTGGCCCACATATGCAAAGCCCACAGATGTCCCATACAGCATCCAGGCCATCGTCTTCCCCAAGGCCGATACTGCCACCCCCGCCTAGCATGAAGTACCCGCCGTCTGTGCCACAGCAAGGCCATGTACCACCCCAACCAGGCATGCAGACAGCGCGAGCGCCCCCTGTCCAGCATCCGTCACAGTACTCGCCACAGCAATACCCAGCGCAGAGGCAACCTGTCGCGCCCATGTCTGGGAACGATAGACATGCCGGACCGTACTCGCCGCATCCAATGCAGCCACAATCACCCTACTTCCAACAGCCACAGCCACAGTATCCTGATCGAAGAGCGAGCTACCCTAGGCAGGCTCCACCTATGGCACCCCAAGGGTATGCGCCCCAAACCCCGACCCACCCTAACCAGCAAGGTGCCTACATGGGTACGCCATACCAAGTCGGGCCTCAGGATGTGAACCGGCCACACCAGTATCCACAGACAGTAGCTTCGCACCCACCTCAGTATCAGCAGCACCCACAACAACAAGCCCAGCATCCCCTGCAGAGGCCTCCACAGCCGTTGCATCAACCAATCCAGCAAAAGCCCATGCCATACCAACCATACCTCTCGAACTACCAGCAGCCAGGCTCACCAGGCACTCCAGCTCCACAACCGCAGCCATTACATACACCTGCTACCGGCCCACCCAACCTACGACCTGCTCTCAATCGCCACCTCACGGGCGAGGTCCTCCAGAGACTCGGTACGCCTGTCCGGGCTCCACTTACACCTGGCGGCCGTGAAACGCCACTCTGGAAGAGCGAGCGACAACTATGGCCTATCGATGTCCCTGCTAGTCCACCACGACCGATTGCCGAACCCCTAAGCCCGATCCTCCAGAAGGCGAAACCCCCGGCTAGAAGATCGCCATCTCCCAAAGTCGTAGAGGATCGCACCCGGCGCTCAAGAAGGTCTGCCAGCGCAAAGGCGGAGGAAGCCGCTGCTCAGTCTGGCAGTGCCAGGAATAGTGTCAAAGACGAGCCTGTCGCAACGCCGGCTACCGAGACACACGACGGCAACGACACGGAAGCATCAGTCGCTCCATCGTCTCCGGCCGCTTCGCGCCCTCGGACACGTCATCGGCGCGGAACAATACAGTCCCAGCGCTCTACTGGAACAACCACATTTCAGAAGCGCAAGGCGTCTCTCGCCGAGCAACCAACGGATAACAGCTCACCACCTCCCTCTCCGAGACCGCGGCATGACAAGGTCCTCGCTGCCCGCAACTTCGGGAAGATGTCAACCGTCATAATGAACGAGATCCAATCCCACAAGCACGGCTCGCGGTTCGCGCACCCTGTCCGTGACAAAGATGCAAGTGGCTACAGCGAGATCATCAAGCGACCACAGGACCTCAAGAGCATTCGTGCGGCAATCACGGCTGGCTCGCGAGCCTTGGCGAACGTGTCTGCTTCAGACACGCCCGCAGGTGGCAACACGCTGAGCGAAGGCATAGTTGAGCTCGATAGGACTGAAGACCTGGTTCCGCCGAAGGCCGTGGTCAACAGTGCGCAGTTGGAGAAGGAGGTGATGAGGATGTTGGCAAACGCGGTCATGTTCAACCCGGGAGAGGATGGCATGGTAGCCGACACCCGCGAAATGTTCAACGACGTCGAGGGCAAAGTCAGGGACTGGAGAGGTGTCGGTGCTGGCGATGCCGGAGGGGAAGATGAAGGCGATGGCGACGCGGGGGATGACACCGTCGTCGAGGAAGCAGGGAGAGCCAAGAGACGGAAAGGCTGACCTTCTTCGCCCTGAGGGAAGAGAGGCGCCCTTCTGTGCTCGAATATTGGCCATTGTTTCGGCCTAGTTGTGCAATAATACTATTACCAGAAAATGTGACACTACGCTTGACAGATTTCCACCATCGACATAAAGTGGTCTGTCGAGGACATGTTGCTACAGTATCAATGTATGTATTTCGCAGGACCAATCGACGCAGGGTGAGTCCATCGAGGGCATATTGTCATAAGATCGGTGTATGTCTTTCGCAAGACCACCCTTGAGTATGGGCTTGACGGCTACGGAGCACCCATAGGTAAGTGGAGCACCAGCTGTGAGCAACAGCGAGATTAGTCCACGGTGAGGTCCTGCTGAATCTACACATGGCACCACCGTCATCTACAAACTAAATATGCACAGAGGTGCTTCAGCCTGAATATGTTCAGCCCAGACTGCGGTCGTAAGCCTCAGGCCAACGACATTGAGCCATCCATGTTCGGCTGTTGCTGGGCCATGTGGCTGGCTGTTAGAAGCTGCCGAGAAGGATTGGCAACGGGGATCAGTTCCAACAGATCTGACGCCTCTTGCGTGCGGCATTGATGGCCAGGACTAGCATTGTGTCCTTCTCGGAACCCGTAAAGTGTCTGTAAACTTGTGGTTATACCGCGTAGGGCAGGGAAGGGAGGCTCGCTCACTGTTTCAGTAGAAGCTAGAGGAAACCAAGGGTTACAACAAACAGACGTCTCAGGAGTCAGGGTTGGATCAGCACCAAGGAATCGATGAGAACACGCGGCCGGGGATATCCCAGACCAAGGAGAATAAAGGGCTTGGAGAGGCTGTGTGTTTGAGGAGTATTATTAGGAACAAAGACCCCGTTAGTAAGCCTGGTTTCATGGGAGCTGGCGATCTGTGACCCCCGTGTCGTATCGATTGCGACGACATGCGATGCCATCCTAAGACATTTCGAGGAGAGAGGGCCATCAGCCCTGCCCACCGCTGTATACTCTTAGTCTGGTCTGGTAGAAACTTACGGTGAACACTCTTGTTCCCCTGTGGGAAGGCTCGCTGAACTGCCTTGTCCTGTGTATTGCCGTCCTATAATGGTGGCCCTCGCCAAATGGAAGTCCTAAGTCGCCTTTCGGCTGTTCCTGCACCGTATCCCGTCGACCCTGAACCCAATTCTCATGTGGAGGCGGCAGGTCTAACGAGCTCCCCCATCGACACTCCGGTCGACTCTCCTGTAGCCCTCGCCGACTATCTTGCTTCAAATACCACCAGAGACCCTGCTGAGGCGGCACAAGATAACAACCAACGCTCTGTCTCTGCGCCGCACACCGAAGCGGCGGATTGGACGCAGAGTGAACAGGTATCCAAAGTCCGGAACCACGCACCCGGCATCCCTGACCGCCGGAGGAGCACTCGACCTACAGAGCGACCGACTAATAGAAAGAGAGCCGCCCCGAGTCGAAAGGGGACGGCATTACGCATTCAGAGCCACTCTGGCTCGTCCACAGCTGAATCAGACATGGCAGAGATGCAGGAGGGTGTGAAGCCGGAGGATGAGATTCCAGGCGAGAGAGAGGTGTGTACAGCTGGACTCTGACAGCAGAATCGACTTTACTGACTCAGAACTCTGGGTGCTGTAGGATCAGTTCGAAGACGCCCAGGCTACTCCAAAGCCGAAAACCCCAGAACCCGAATCGATAGCGACAAACGATGCTGCGACCGAGTCGAAGCAGGAGCACGATCAACATAATGGCCTAGGGATAACGAGCAGTGAGGCAGACCACACGAAACAGTCGACTATAGAAGCGAACGAAGACGCCAACGGAGGTGCTGAGAAGAGCCCCACCCCAAGGATGTCTGCTCGCTTGTCATTCACTGGTGGTGATGATCTAGCATATGTGCAAACAGTCAACGGTGACGATTCCACCCAAGACGAAGGCAGAGATCATGAGACCACTGCAGCAGAAGCCGAGAAGAAGCTGTCTCAGCCAGAACCCTCGCCAGTGACAGATGGTATGCTGTCGCTGGACAAGACCCCTCCAGACACATCCAAGATGAAGAGGTTGTCGCTGCTTGAAGAGCCTCTGCACCTGTCGCCGAGACCATCGGGTCATGAGCGCACGCGCAGCAGGTCGCCGGCCAGATTTCCTGTACGAATGCCCGAGGCACCCGCCACGAAGCCCACTTCGCCTGACCCAGCACCCTCTGAGCGCGCAAATTCTCCCGAACAACGACCAGCATCTACGAGTCGAACGCAGTCAACTTCACCTCCCCCTACCTCCTCCTCGGGCACTTTCGCCAAGAAAGCTACCAGTGGATTCGGCGCTTTCCTCGCTCGAGCTACTAGTATCCGCAAGACTGGAAAGTCACCAACACCTAGACCAGAAGGCAGGTTCGTAAGGAGGGATACAGGCACATCGGTCGCTTCTGTCGACAGCAACGCGGGCGTTGTCGCTTCAATAGCGGAGGAGACTGAGGACCCAAAGAGGCCAAGTCTACAGGACCAGTTCCGGTCGTTGCGACGGCGGCAAGAGGAAGGGCTTCGCGACATTGAAGAGGATGGCGATAACGAGAAGACACCTGTGGCGAAGAGACAGAGTGATGCCGGAGTTTCAGACCCTTCCAGTCCGACCCGCACGAGGAGCGATAGCCAAAACTGGCCACGTCGGTCCGAGTCAACACCCAATGCCCTCAAGTCGCCGCCGCTGAACGCTACTCTTCCACCTGGGACTGCATCAGGGATGAGCGCTGGCCCTGCAACGGAGCCTGAACCGGTCAATTGGGATCTCTGGCAGAAGGTGGTCTACGAAGGCCCTGCTGCTGTTGCTCGATCAAGCGGTGAAGAACTCAACCACGCCATCGCGACCGGTATCCCTCCGGCCATCCGAGGCGTGGTGTGGCAAGTGCTGGCAGAGAGCAAGGATGAGAACCTAGAGGGTCTGTATCGCACACTCAAGACTAGAGGTTCGGGTGACGAGCAGTCTCAACGACCCAGCGTTTCACGGGCGGATACCATGAATAGTATCAGCGGCAACGTCAACGAGAAAGACTCGACCACTTCTTCACGTTCGAGCGTGCATTCGGAATCGTCTACGCCGGCGACGTCAAATCTAGCCAGTCCGCCTGCGTCAGTGGACGGCAATATCACCGAAGTGCAGGTCAAACTGCTGGCAGAGAAGCAGAAGCGCGAAGCTGCGGCTCTCACAAAGCTCGAGAGAGCCATCAAGCGGGATCTGGGTACGAGAACCAGCTACAGCAAGTTCACACAATCCGCCGGTCTACAGGATGGCCTGTTTGGTGTCTGCAAAGCATTTGCTCTCTTCGATGAGAACGTGGGCTACGCGCAAGGAATAAACTTCATCGCAATGCCTTTACTGTTCAACTTGACGGAAGAGGAAGCGTTCTCTCTGCTCGTCAGACTCATGCACAAGTACGACCTGCGGAGTATGTTCACTACTGACATGCCCGGTCTCCACAGGCGCCTGTACCAATTTGAGAGACTGCTAGAAGACTTCGAACCTGCCCTCTACTGTCATCTGAGACGCCGTAACGTCCAGCCTCAACTCTATGCGACGCAGTGGTTCCTCACCCTGTTCGCTTATCGCTTCCCGCTACAACTTGTCTTGAGGATATATGATCTCGTCTTCAGCCAAGGCGTGACGGCAGTGCTCAAGTTTGGCATCGTGCTGATGCAGCGGAACCGAGATGCTTTGCTTGCGATGAGAGACATGGGTCAACTGACGACGTTCCTCAAGGAGAAGATATTCGATGTGTACATTGACAAAGCACCGTCAGCATCGTCTTTGCTTGATTCTGGATTCTTCGGCTCTGTGACTGGCGGGGCGGATAAGGAACTGTACCGTGCGGACGAGATGGTGAGAGATGCATGCAACATCCCAATATCAGATGAGATCTTGAACCAGTACAGTGCAGAATGGGAAGAGTCGCAACGCCTGGAACGTGAAAGGGAAGCTGAGATGGAGAATCTTCGATCAGCAAACATCTCCCTCACCACGCAAGTCCGAGGTCTCGAAGAGCGTGTACAGCAGCACGATGCCGAGCACGTCAACATTGCGGGAGACCTCGTCCGCACCAAGGTTGAGAATGACAGGCTACAGGATGAGAATGAGGGCTTGCACATGAAGATGGAGGAGCTGCAGAGAATGGTCGATGTCCAGCCCGCAGAAGTGGAGGGCAGGCTACGTGAGGAGATGGAACGGATCATGCAGAGGAACCTGGAGGTTCAGAACGAGAACCGCCATCTCAGGGAGGAGATGGACGAAATGGAGCACGAACTCGTCAATGCCAAGGTCGGCAACGCTCAGGTGAGTTTTGACTCTGTTATCTCGCACACTCAATCTTCCATGCATACTGACACTCCTTTTCAACAGTTGCAAGCAGAATACGAAACTGTAAAGCAGAAGTGGAACAACATTCAGACCCTGCTCAATGACAGGTCATAGGATGGCTCGAAGATCAGCAGGGTGCGTGGTCTGATGGAATCGTAACGACTGGAATTCAGATCGAGGAGTTGGAGCATGATAGTCTGACTATCTCCTGGCGTTTTGGCTCTGAAATTCATATCCGCATTAGCTTGTCGCGACATGCGTGCATTAGTCCGCAAGGACAGCGGTTGGGATTGCGCGGCTGTGTTTGTTGGAATTCATCATTTTGATTGCATACGCGCCAACACCGTCGCAACGTGAAGGGCAGAAACCGAGTGTTATCATAACCACGATCTGGTTCAATTGTATAGTAGGTAGATACTATGCACGCAATGTGATCTGTCACGACTGTAGTGATCAATAGTATTGTGTTCATCAATCTCGTCACTTGTCAGACTTGACTTGGAGATTCAGAAGCTTGAAGTCTGTCATGCACTGTGTACCCGTTCACTGGTATGGACAGCCGGGGTAGTGATCGAAGGAGCAGACTTGGCAAGGCAACTCGATCTGCACATCGTACATCCCACCTGTGATGACATCAGGGGACAGAGCCCAGTCACGTCGACTTTCAAAATTCTCCCAGAGTCGCGTTTCAACACTTGGGTATTCAGGAAGAGCACCGGCGTTTTCCTTTCAATCAAACCCTGTCCTCGCATCGTCCTGGTGTTGTTCCCTTACCAAACACCATCATGAAGCAGAGGTTTTCATCGCTCGATGTCAAGATCATTGCCCACGAGCTTTCAAACAGCCTTGTCACTCTAAGACTAGCGAATGTCTACGATCTCAGCACCCGCATTTTCCTTCTGAAGTTCGCGAAACCAGACCACCGTGAACAACTCCTCATCGATTCTGGCTTTCGCTGCCACTTGACAGCGTTCTCGCGAGCGACCGCCGCCGCACCCTCACCTTTTGTCGCTAGACTTCGCAAATTCCTACGCACTAGACGAGTAACAAGCGTCCGTCAAATCGGCACAGACCGTGTCATTGAGATCCAGTTCAGTGATGGTCAATACCGCCTGTTCCTTGAGTTCTACGCTGGAGGAAACGTCATCCTTACAGATGCCGACCTCTCGATCTTGGCTCTACTTAGAACTGTCAACGAAGGCGCTGAGCATGAACAATATCGGCAAGGGCTGAAGTATGATCTCTCACTGCGGCAGAACTTCTCTGGTGTCCCCGAATTGACCAAGCAGCGCATAAGAGAGGGACTCCAAAAGGTCGTTGACAAGCAGGCAGAAGCTGCCGGAAAGCCTGGCAAGAAGGTGAAGAAGAAGGCTGGGGATGCACTAAGGAAGGCTTTGGCTGTCACCACAACCGAGTTTCCGCCAGTCCTAATCGACCATGCGCTTGAAGTTACGGGCACCGACCGCAATCTGCAGCCTGCAGATGTGATCTCGAACGACGACCTGTTGGACAGCGTTTTGACTTCACTCCAAGCCGCCCAGAAGATCATTGCAGAGATCACTAGTGCTGAAGTAGCGAAAGGATACATCCTGGCAAAGCGACGCCAGCCTCGAGCTAATACCAGCGCCTCAGAAGAAGGTTCCACTCCTGGCCTAGTATACGATGACTTTCACCCTTTCAAGCCCTCGCATCTTTCGACAGAGTCAGACTATGAAGTGATTGAATACGATGGCTTCAACAAGGCAGTAGATGATTTCTTCTCCTCTATTGAAGGGCAGAAGCTTGAGTCAAAGTTACAAGAGCGTGAGGACACTGCAAAGAGAAGGATTGAAGCCGCACACGAAGAGCAAGCGAAGCGAATCGGAGCCTTGCAGACACTGCAGGAGCTGAATGTCAGGAAAGCACAGGCAATACAAGCCAATGTCGAACGAGTCGAAGAGGCGACAGCTGCGGTTAATGGCCTGATACAGCAGGGTATGGATTGGGTGGACATGGGCAAATTGATCGAGAACGAACAGGCACGACACAACCCAGTTGCCCAGAGCATCAAGCTGCCGCTAAAGCTCGAAGAGAACACCATCACACTTCTGCTCTCCGAATTTGCCGATGAGCCTGAGGAGGAGATGGCAGACGAGACTGACAGCGAAGCTTCAGATTCGGATGATGACGCTCAAGAGAAGCCTACACGGACCCAGGACACAAGATTAGCCATCGATGTAGACCTGAGTCTATCAGGTTGGGCGAATGCAAGGCAATACTTTGACCAAAAACGTACGGCAGCCAACAAGGAGGAGCGTACCACTCATGCATCGCAGAAAGCTCTCAAAAGTACTGAAAAGAAGGTGATGGCAGAT
The DNA here is from genome assembly GCA_010093785.1 of Polychaeton citri CBS 116435. Taxonomy (NCBI): domain Eukaryota; kingdom Fungi; phylum Ascomycota; class Dothideomycetes; order Capnodiales; family Capnodiaceae; genus Polychaeton; species Polychaeton citri. The sequence goes on from MU003852.1 coordinate 43,960, forward strand.
CTTAAGAAGGGCCTGAAACAGGAGAAAGATGTGTTGCGCCCCGTCAGAAAGCAGCTTTGGTTTGAGAAGTTCATTTACTTCATCAGTAGCGATGGGTATCTGGTGCTTGCCGGAAGAGACGCTCAACAGAACGAGATGCTTTACCGCCGATACTTGAAGAGGGGCGATATCTATGTCCATGCTGACCTCCATGGAGCGGCAAGTGTCATCATCAAGAACAACCCTGCAACGCCTGATGCCCCAATACCGCCAAGCACCCTTTCGCAGGCAGGCAACTTGGCAGTTTGCACTAGCAGCGCATGGGATAGCAAGGCTGGCATGAGTGCATGGTGGGTCAATAGCGACCAGGTCTCTAAGACAGCGCCAACAGGAGAGTACCTTACAACTGGCGGCTTCATGGTCAGGGGAAAGAAGAACTTCTTACCCCCGGCGCAGCTCATCTTGGGTTTTGCCATCATGTTTCAAATCAGTGAGGAGAGCAAGGCAAGGCATGTGAGACACCGCTTGAAGATTGCCAACAGCAGCGTTCCTCCAACTCCAGATTTGACTGACGCGGAAACCATCCCTGAGAGCTCGGTCGCGAATGGCGACGTAGGCGATGAGAGTGACGATGACGATTTTGATGATGCTGGACCTGCGCCAGCAGCACAGCAGCAAGATTATGACGAACCCCCATATGCGAATACACAGCAGGCTGCGGACGAGGAGGATGATTTCTCGGATGCTGGCAATGCTCAAGCTGACGCAAGAGAAGACGAGGACCATGCGCGAGCACCGGCAATTAATCCACTGCAGACTAATAGCGGTGGAAGTGTTTCGGTACACGAGCATGATGCGAACGATGCTTCAGGTGAAACTGAAGATGATTCGGAAGCAGCTGCTGCATCTGAAGGCGAGAACGATAATGAAGCATCGACTAGTGAAAAGGAAGGCACCGGTGCAGAATCAACTGGAGCTAGTCTGGCCCGCAGTGCAAGGAGACATCCTGCCAGTGATGCTGACACTGCATCCCAAAGCACCCTGAAGGCTGAAAAGCAACGACAGGTTCGAGGCAAGAGAGGTAAAGCCAAAAAGGCTGCTCAAAAATACAAGGATCAAGATGAAGAGGATCGAGCTATGGCAATGAAGTTGCTTGGCTCTCGAGCTGCAGAAGAAAAGCGAGAGGCGGATGCAGCTACAAGAGCGTTGCAGAAGGAAACGGCAGAAGAGGCACGAGCAAGACGGAGAGCACAGCACCAGAAGGCGCAGAGGGAGGGGCTAGAAGCCGAGGAAATCCGACGCCTGAACTTAGAGGAAGGTGTTGAAGCTCTGGATGAAGAAGAGTCTAGTTCTCTAACTCAGTTGGATGCCTTTGTTGGTACTCCCCTCCCTGGCGATGAGATCCTGGAGGCCATACCAATCTGCGCGCCTTGGGACGCACTAAGAAAGGCAAAGTATAAGGTCAAGATGCAGCCTGGGCAGCAGAAAAAGGGCAAGGCTGTGCGGGAGATACTTGGGAAGTGGACTAAAGATGGCAGCGACAATAAGAAGGTCGATCCCAAGAGCGAAGATACAGAGAGAATATGGCCTCGAGAGGCCGAACTTATCAAGGCTTGGCGAGAGGCGGAAGTAATGGGTGTGATTCCAGTGAAGAGCATGAGAGTTATGATGAGTGGCGGAACAACTGGCGCCGACAAGAAAGGTGGAAAAGGAGGCAAAAGTGCAAGAGGCGGCAAAGGTGGGAAGAGAAGGTAGAGATTGCTATGTAGTATCTGCCAGCTTAACATAGATACCGAATGAGAGTCTTTTCTAGAACGGAATGCTCTGGTCTAAGCTGTCCTATATCAAAATCCCGTTATATCTCTTCATGACGACTGCCGTTTGAACCCAGTGGCTCTTTGAGTTTCGTATGCAACACTCTGATTCGGATCTCCATTCCCGATCGCTTAGTCACTCGTTGGACCTGCTTCACCGCACTCAAATGATGGAAACATTCAATCCAAGCCAGCCTCAACTCTGTACATCTACTTTCTTAGCGCTGGCCTGTTCTTTGCTATTGAGTTAGAATAGAACAATTGTTACCATTGATCTTACCCTGCCTTTACCACTGTTGCGAGTTGTGGAACATCGTCAAGATGGCAACACCATTGATTGCAAGTAACATTCATAACATTGACGGCTTAGTCGCTGTCGTTACCGGAGGTTAGACAACACGATGTTTTGAGTAAAGACACATCACGTTGACGCACCAATTGTGTAGGTGGAACTGGTTTGGGGCATATCATCACCAAAACTCTGATCCAGAACGGCGCCTCAAAGGTCTACATTACCGGCAGGCGGCTGGAGAAGCTCGAAGAGGCGGCGAAGGAAGCTGTGAGTTGGAAAATCAACAACCCGAAGCCGCGGCACCTGTACTGACTTGTTTGTGAGCCTGGGAAAATCATTCCAATCCAGGCCGATGTGACAGATCACGATGATACGCAGGCAGCGGTCGACAAGATCACCGAAGAGACCGGGTATATTGACCTCCTCGTCAACAATGCCGGCATGACCACCTTCGACGCTAGTGGGCAGAGGGCAAAACCTACAGCCGAATCCTCCATCTCAGAAATCCGAGACTACTACTTCAACTACCGCCCGGCTGATCTCTGGAAGGAGACCCTGAACACTAACATTGGAGCTGTCTTCACTTTGACTATTGCCTTCCTCGAATTGCTTGATGCTGGAAACAAGCGTCGAGACAGCGACAAGCCGAAGAGCCAAGTCATCGCCGTGGGTTCGGTTGGTGGTTTAACTAGGTTCACTGACAGGTGTGGCGGCTCTTGAAATGCATCTGTCCGTTCTAAAATGTGCTGACAGCAAGTGTAGTTTCATCTATAACGCCAGCAAGGCAGCAGTGCATCATCTGATGAAGAACCTCGGGGCCTTCCTGGTTCCTCACGATATCAGGACCAATATCATCGCGCCTGGTTGGTTCCCAAGCGACATGACGACCGCTGTCTCGAAAGCCTGGGAATCGACTGGTGGTGTCATGCCTAGGACGCTCGTGCCTCAGCAGAGGATGGGCTATCCTGAAGAACTCGCCGGTACAATCATGTATCTCGTCTCCAAAGCGGGCGGCTACTGTAACGGGCAGATCTGTGTGATTGATGGAGGGTTCTTACACAACCATGCTGGTAAGGCTAGGAAGTGATTCAAGACGTCTGAGAAACAAGCTAACGAGATTACCTCTCCAGGCACTTACTAAGAAAAGAAAGCTGTATATGACTTGTTGAACGAGTCCTGACGATAGAAAAGCGTTATACAACATACACCAGGCCTACCAATATCGCACTAACGATCTCTACGTATATACCTCTTGTAATTCATGAAGATTGCAGAGCAATGCCAGCCGCTCGCTTGCCCTCTACAAAGATGACTGGAGCCTGTCACAGACGTTAGCAGATGCGGAGATCTTCCATTTCGTAGTGTACTGACCGTGTAATGGCGCTTGCCATGAACAATGTAGACCACCACAGCAATGACCATGACGGCGACCCAAACCAATGGTGCCCAATTAGCGCTTGACAGGTCTACCGGGAGGCCTGGAGGGAAGCAGCACCAGACTATGATGAAAGCTGAATAGGACAGCGCGAACCCGTTTATGAAGATACCGTAACGCCCCAATGACCATCGAGCCGATGGAAGCGGCTGCCCTTTGAGCCTTTTCAGGAACACACAGCCAATGCTCAACATGTAAGTCGATAGGAGACCGAGAAGGGTTAAGCTGACGATGATGTTGAAAGCAAGAGGGCTGCCGATATTGACGAGTGTGAGGATCGCGCAGACGACTGACGAAGCGTAGACTGAGTTGAAGGGGACGTTCCATTTACGGTTCCTGAGGGAGAGAGAGGAAGGAGTCAGCTTCATCAGTATTTCTTGGTGGGCTCAAAAGCTTACATTTGTCCGACCCAGCCAGAGAATGGAAGACCCTTGTCGCGAGCGAATGCCCAAACCTCGCGCGAGGTCGCAGCTAGGGCTGTAATGTTGCCAGCGTATATCAATGCGAAGAGGACCAGGTTGAGGAAGATTGACAGGCCAGGATAGCCAGTGTTGTTGAACAGAAGGAGGTAGGGCACATCTGAGTTGATCTAGAAACCACTTTTAGTTTGCAGATCAATGTTCGAGTTGTCAGTATGGCACGCACCACCGGGTCTATTGGCCCGATACAAAACAGCATCGTTATTAGGCAGATAATGCCAAGAAAGGCGTTATAGATGTATGACCAGAACATGCAGCGAGGCACTGTAAGGGATGCATCTTTGACCTAGAAGAGGGCCATTAGTCTATAGTACCTTGTCGTGGAGGTGTAGTTGAATCTCTACCTCCTCAGAAATATGGACGACACTGTCAGAACCAAGATTGCAGTACATTACGCTGACTTGCGCGACCATATAGGCAGTTCCCATGCTACTGTATCCGCTATTATTCTGGAAATTCAGAAAGACATCATAGGAACTATTCTTGGGGCAGAGCGCCCACAGTGGAATGATGACAACCAGGAAGCCGATGAGATGCGCGAAGAGGGACCAAGTCTGTATCGCTGGTAGAGCGCTGGATGCGTATGTATTCATCACTGCCGTCAAGATGGTCAGGCCAATCATGATCAATGTCATAGCCCAGTTGGAGAAGACGAAATTTGGTTGAGTGACTTCGATCATGGCCTCGATTTGCAGCGCAGAAACATAGAAAGCCGAAGTCAAGCCTGCAAGCCAGCCGATCGTGGACATGTACCCAGATCCATAGGAAAGGATACGCTGGTATTGGGGAGGGGCGAATTCCGAAACCCAGTGGTATTGGCCTAACAGTGTTCAGTACTGGCTGCGTGAGTCTCAGACAACACTGCCTTACCTCCTGATGTGGGGGCCATGCTCTCCATCTCGGCGAGCGAGGCGACAATGGTGGCATAGCAGCAAACTGTCGTAATGAAGCACCAGAAGAGACCTGCAAATCCTCCATTCGCAAAGCCAACGGAAAGAGAGACGAGCACGAACTCCCACTATCATATGTGATCAGTCGCTTCACCAAGCCATTGCTAGTTCGCCATGCGACTGACCGTAGCCATGTAGATCGAGACAAAACCTAGAGCGCTCCAGAAGCCAAAATTCCTCTTGAACACCTGTTTCTTGCCCAACCGCTTCATGTCCACGAGATCTTGCGCCCGATCCTCCCAGGCATTGGCATCCTCAATGGCCGGATCGAGGACATCTTGAGGGTCGCTGGATGTGCTTACAGACGTAAGGACTAAGGCAAAATCCTGCTTGCTAGCCATCGCGCGCTATACGTAAAGCAAGGCGATGGAGGGACAAACGATTGAGGTGTCGCAGGAAAATCCGGCAGATTGGGCATAGCAGGGCACGATAGCACTCTACATACTTACACAAACAGGCAGGCTCCATTGATCCCCACAGCGGAGAGCTCCCCAGAAAAGCCACCCCGAGCGACATTCCGCCTAGCACGAGCGAGGTCGACAATGCCACCTGCAGGCGATCGCCGAACGGTTCCAATGGGAATCATTCCAGTCGTAGAGGCCGAGCAAGACGTCAAGATGTGTGACGCTGCCTATGCGGTCTAGACGAACAGTAAGGGTGCGGGCGTCGGCTTAGGCACTCATCACACTGACCGTATGTGGTAAGCGTGGGTCTTGGAAGCCGCCCACTTAGGTACGGTTACACTAAGGAGGTTGTGACGCCGGCAATGATCGAATTGCGAGGGGAGTCGAGAAGCGATAGGCGTTCATGAGAGGCACAGGCTCGCAAAACTCAGGGATGCAGATGTCGGAGGTCGAGATGAAGCTCTCACTTTCACTACGTTCCATCACTGGCAGCTGATTTCTCATAACTCGTCTGTCTGTATGGTAGGCTGTCGTGAGTGCATGACATACCAACGAAGGGGCCATCACAGATATGCGAGGGCACGAGGCTCTGGTCGGTTGCCTAGGTATTTGATCTGGACACTCAATCCAGGCAGAGCACCGAAGCCATCGGTGTTTCAGGTACATACTCATATACCAACCCAAGCACACCGGTGGCTAGCAAGGACTGGTTGGAAGAAGCAGCAGTGATGCCTGAGGTGGCACGATGTATCATTTCCACATCTCCGCATTCTGATAAGATCTCAAGTTATCTTATCGCTATCGCTCGTCATAACCGAGGTGACGTGCCTTGGGAGCCGCAAGCGGACAGCTGCATGATGAATGATGAGCGATGCATGATGCATGATGCATGATGCCCCTCCACTCAGGTATGCTCTGTCAATCAAGTGTTGTGATGGCAGTCAAGCACATGACTGACCTGCTATCCTCCACTACTGCCGCTCCTATCTGCTGAGGGTGGGTAGACAAGAGGCTATGTTGCCTGCTTGCGACCAATAGACATTCTCTACGCACCTAATCTGCCTTTACTTGGGTCCCCATCACATATACGCGATGCAGTAGCCGAAACGTCCTGTTGCACCATATAGAGAGTAGATCAATCCTCCTTGGACCTCATCGCTATTGCGATAGGGAGACCCTTCGTGTTCTCCGTGGGACAATCAGTAACCGCGCATCCTCGATACAACGCATCGCCACGCTGACTCGCAACGCATTTCCTACTGCGACTGTCGTCCAGTACTGCCGAACATGCCATTCCCATCGCTGCCGTCACCACCCGCGCTACTACCCACATATCTCGTCCCGTCGATCTCCTTCAGAAGGAAGTCCAGCACTGACAGCACCGGCAGCTTAGCCACCTTGAGTAGTCCTTCTAGCAGTCCACCGACCGAGGAGTCATACCTGGCAGGCCATGCCTCTCACTTGAAGTGTTCTCGGTGCCTCTCTGATCTTGCCCTCTCGAACCAGATCATTAGTAAAGGGTTCACAGGACGTCATGGGCGCGCTTACCTTGTCGCGCCATCAACCTCTTCCATCTCCCCCAACCCGCTTGATCTGGTCACTGCAAAGGCGAAAAACGATGCGCTCCCCAACCTGCCAAACACTTACACCCACAAGCCTGTCCCGAGACAGCTAGTGACTGGCGCGCATACCGTAGGAGACATCAGCTGTGCGCAGTGTGGCAGCGTGCTTGGTTGGAAGTATGTCGCAGCGGAAGAGGAGTCGCAAAGGTACAAGGTCGGCAAGTTCATCCTCGAGACCAAGCGTGTATGTAGGAGTAGTACGTGGGAGAACGAAGACGGGCCAGAGGAGGAGGCAGCCAACAATGCCAGCCGCAGAAGCAGTCTACTCAGACGCCGAAGCTCTGGCGCTGCTGTACCTCCGCCATCGCAGATGCCTGCTGTGAATGAAGAGGTCGAGTTCGACAGCGAAGACGAAGATGAATGCGAGGACTTGTTCCTCGGCATCTGGACGCCCCAGTCGGCTGCTAAAAGGAGGAAGGCAAAAGCATTCCGACAGTCCAGCGTTTGATCAGAGACGCAATAATCCTATAATTCCAGGTCTAGTTCTTCTGATGTTGGGTTGGCGTCAGGTCTGGATGGTAATTGCTTTGCACGAAACATGATACCCTGCCTTTGAGATATTCGCGTTCGATAATGTTTTGTCTAGAACGCGGGTGGCTTGCGGGAAACGCGGATGTCTAATATGGACTAATAGATACAGTATATGAAGTCTCGACTCTCCTCTTCCGCGACTGGTTCTTGCTGCACTCTGACACCATATCGTCTTGTATACATACGTTCGAACTTGCCATGGCAGAAGCCAATGTGTAGCAACCATGTTCATGTTACCTCCTGAGAAGATTACGCCAAGATGGGTTGCAGTGCTGTCAGATTCAGTAGTATTGATGCGGCCATCTCTTGACCGCTGAGACAGGGAGCGAAAGCTGGACAGGGTGCAAGTCGGACTGGAAGTGAGTGATTTCAACATGTTAGTCGATGCAAGATCCTCGAACCACCACTCATAATCTTAAGGTCTTGAAAGCAGCTCATGAAACTTTGCCAAATGCGGGGGAAGATGTGGCAGGTTCACGATCGTGCATTCCGAGCCGATATTGCATAAGTAGGTCTTTGAATTCTCAGGAGCCCTGATTTCGAGTAAGAGATTCCTGACGAAGAGTGGACATTGCTCATGAGTTCTTCAGCTGGTCTACCCATGCTCTTCCGATCATTAAGAATAAGTTCTAAACCGACTATGACCAGAACACTAAACTTTTTCCGACCGTCCTCTGCTCGTACTTCCGGTCATGTACAGGAGGCATCTCCCAGGCATGAGCACACCTCCACCATACTGTGCACCCCTTTTGGTCATGTGAAACTGCCACCGTATTTGAACACGACGCCTCTCCACCCTGACCTAAGCCAGGCACACGTCGCATTGCCATGTTCTATTTCCATCGATGTTACAGCAAGTACATCCTCTGTTGCAGCCTTCTATCTGAGCCCAAGACCTCTATACTGTTTTGTTGTGTGCTAGCCAGGCGCTTCACCCTGCCTTGTCGCGAGGATGCGCCGATATAGGGCAACAGGATTGAGAGGTCTCGGATCGGTATCGAGTAGTGGGATGTTCGACCCTGTAGAGGCCCGTGCGAGGCTAGTAGACCTAGATCCGCGATATCCTGCCATTTGTAACAGTGTATGTGATGATCCAAGCCTCTACGTATAAAAGGTAGTCTGGACTGATCCTATGAGAACAGCAGATCGTTTTGTGGGACGAACGACGCGATGGACTTGGAAGAAGCAGCTGGCAAGGTGAATAGTGCTTTGAAGTGGTATCGTGGAACGGGCCAGCGTTGTGTGTGCGCACACCTGCATCGGTTTTGCGGAAGATTGTTGAAAAGGAAGCCCTTGTCGTTAGCTTTTGTGCCTGTGTTTGGCACTTACAATTGTCACTAAGAGGCTTCTCTTCCAATCAATCCATTATTTAATGGATGTTGGCGTCTGTGAGATCAATCTTCGTTCACCAAGTATTCGTATGGCGAAGGACCATATCCTCCAGCATCGAGATATCGCTTGAAAGACATGGATCCGGAGCCGCAAACAATCTGCAATTATCAGTACTCAACACCCGGAATGTAGTCATCTCAAAACATACCTCTCTTCGATTGCGGAAATCCTGGTACAATTCAAGCCAGATCGCTTGAGCGGTGCAGTCTTCTTGTACCTGCCCATCAGCGGAAGTCATCTCTACGCACTTAGGCTTGATCTTCTTGGTCTGATCATCAGTGGGATGTATCCATGGCTTAGGATAAGGCCAATCTGAGAAGTGGACAAATTTAGCTTCTTCGTAGACCAGGCTAGGATCCCACTTCTCCTCTGCTGAGCCTAGGTAGTGTACATGGTTGTTGCTCCTGAACTCTCCGGTCAAGAGATCGTAGCGTCGATGAGGTAGTACCATGCATGCATCGCTATAGAGGTTGTTGACGATCTCCATGTCAAACTCTTCGCTCGTTCGATTGGTGAATGCCTCTTTTATGCGGTTAAACTCGAATGCCGATGGCTCGATCAGGACCAATTGAGACGATAACGTGTTTTTCAACCAGTATGCTCGTGGCATGGCGACAGGCGCAGGTGGAAGCAAGAAAAGCTCATCCATAGGCTGTAGGACCGTGGCATCGGAATCCAACGATAGCACGCGATCGAACCGAGTCTGGTTGAAGGCTAAGAGCTTCGTGAATGAGTCTGCCCATGTGGCCTCACCGGACAGGTGCTGCACTTTTATGGGTATGAGAGCGACGCCATACTGGTCTCGGGCCTTGATGAGAAGCCTACTGGTCAAGTCATCTGCGCTGAGGTCCCATTGCTCCGGGTACATCATGATCTTTGATGCTTTGCTTCCAAGGCGAGTCAGAGACTTGAAGATCATGACAGAGTTGCATAGATACTGCGCGTTAGTCACGTACTGGCAATATGCGAAGCGTGACCAGTCCGTGGAATTTGGACCTGTAGTAGCGTTGCTTTCACCAGGTGCTTCCGGCCTCGACGGCTCCTGCCCTGGTGGCGCGCCGGATGCATACTTCCCTAGATATGACTTGGCGGATGGACGGAGGAGATCAAGAGTGAGCAGCAGCACCGCAAGCACAACCATCAGGCGCCAGAGAATTTTAGAGCTTAGCGAGTCCTTGAGCTTCCGAGCCAACGGCTGCTGCGTATCTGACTCATGACCGCTGTCAAGCAATGTGTATCTGAAGGACGAGAAAAAGGCGCCAAAAGGCTGCAGAGGCCGCATGCTTCAAGAGGATGCGTGGAAGTCCTCTATAGTGAGGGTGTGCGTACGAGAGAGAGAGGAGGACAGCGTAGCATTTAGAAGTTGAATCGAACCGCTGGACCTGACGCGCGAAGCATCAGGATGTGCACAGCCAGGTTTCTAAGCACGCGAGCACGAGCAGTAGGCTGCAGGTTCCCCTAGGTATCTGCATGAACGACAAATGGCACTGCAGAGGTTGAGGTTTGGCCCCCATTTCGTAGACCGGACGGCGGGCGCTGTGAGAGAGTAGACCCTCCGGCCAGGTGTGCTTCGGGCAATTTGCACGAGATGATCAGGACGAGATGCATCTGAGCGGCACAATCGAGTGGACGAATCACATCAAATTAAATCAATCAAAAAGATGCAGAGGCGCGGCGAAGTCTCCCCTGCAACTCACAACGTGGGTGGTCTGCCAGCTGGTGGGAGCGCTGCATGTTACCGTTTAGGACTAGGCCTGAACTCTACGCCAGGCAATGACCCGTGTCTTGGCAGAAATTTGCCTCGAAACATGGTATTCAAGAATCTTTCTCATCCTGACATAGATGGGCGAAGGATGCCGGCGAAGACTTCACGCTTGGGGACATCGCAGCTTCTATGTGAGTTGCTCCAGCCGGACACCTATAAATCTAGCTGTCCAGAGCCTCCAGGATAGCAAAGCAGGAGACCTGCAGTCTTGAATATTGAAGTTAAGGACGTTGTGGATGTTGGGCTCGCTGCCGACAGCAACCAGACATTTAAGGACGGAAGCGTTACATATATGGATAGATCAGCGTCTCAGCCCCAATCTACTCACTTCCCTGTCATTATACAGCTGTGTATGAACAGGATGGCCAAAGCTGCTGGTGGGCAGGGTGGGCTGGATCGTGCTTGGTCACAACTTTCGCTGTCAGTCGCTTCTCGTCGCGTGTATCACCCTACTCATCGCTCCCGTTACTTTCCAGGCGTATATACTGTCATCGAGTCTAGCTCCTAATATCTCGTCTAACGGTCCTACGACCCTCTTATCGTTTGACTCTGTCAACTGATCTAGCAACTCGAACGCTTCTCGTTCATGGGTCTTTGACTGTTCTAGGGGTATCTGAGCCATAGCCTCAGAAATGCTGCTGGCCTTGGGTTTCCGCTCAAGTGCTGCTCTCTGTCTGTTGACATATTTGTGTCAAGCACAACAACGCGTTGTTGTCCCATAGGCGGAAAGTTCATACGGACTCGATGGTCCATGGGGTGCTGTCACGGTCAGTTTTGGCGGATTTCCTAGCTCTTACACAACTGACCAAGCACAATGGCAATTTCTGGACCTCTTGCCGGCAGGCACATGGGACTCTTACATCCTGGATGTAAGAGCGTGCTCCAAAACGGATGATTCTCGTTGCGGTGCCGGGGGACTTTGGGACAGGCGCAATTCAAGCCAGTGCGTCGGTGACTGCGAGATTTTCTGGTAGCCTAAGAAAGATGATGAGGCCAATTCTGGTGTGTACATGCAAGGCAGCGTGTACGCACAGACGATGAGCGTCGGAGGTGGCATTTCAGGTCTCCCTGGTGCAACCTGCTACAACTCCAGCACAGTGATTGTGGAAGAAATGAGCGTCAGATATCCGGATGGTACGAACTCTACTGCGATTGAAATTGGGTATCTTGCACTTGGCGCGAAGTCTTCGACGCAAAGCTTTGCCCTCTCAGACAAGCCTGATGACGTTATAAACACATACAACCTACCGGGGTTCTTTTATGACAACGAAATCACATCATCTAATTCGTTTAGTCTACATTATGGAGCGGCCGTACTAGGATTCAAGGGATCCCTGATATTCGGAGGTTACGATAAGGGTCGGGCGATCGGTTCGGCAACGACGTTTGGTATGCGCCCACCATTGTTGAAAGACATTGTGATTGGTGTCGAGGATGGCGGATCACCATTTAACTTCACTTCCAAGAGTGGCCTCCTTTTTGATGAAACTGGCAAAAGTGCTCAAGTTCCTGCCTTTCCCGACCCTATAACACCATACATCAATCTATCCAGGCAGACCTGTGACGGTATGTAAGCGGCGAAGCTAGAGAAACTTGGAGTACCTGAACTTTAGCTAACTTTCTTCTAGCAATTGCTGATCTGCTGCCGGTCAGCTTCGACGCTCGAAGCGGCTTCTACCTGTGGGATGTCAACGACCCTTCATTCACAACAATTATTAGCTCGCCTGCGTACCTTGGCTTTGTCTTCCCCCCAGCACCCGGATCAACAGACGATGTTACTATCAAAGTACCATTGTTTCTTCTGAATCTAACATTAGACTCGCAGCTAGTGGGTGGCTCTGACTCTGTACCTTATTTCCCATGCATGCCATTCAGCATGGTTGGTGATGCAACCGACTCGGCATGGCCGACCCAGGGTACTTACTACCTTGGTCGGGCATTCCTCCAAGCCGCTTACTATGGTAGGAACTGGGGTGCTGGGGTCTCTTGGCTTGCTCAAACACCTGGCCCTGGCTCCGGTGATGGACTGGGATACCTGCCATTGGACCTGATAGACTCGGACACGAGCATTGAGACATTTGATGATAATGGCCAGCTAAATGCTTCTTGGGCAGGGCACTGGACGCCAATCGATAAAACAACCACCCCTACACCTGTCAACACCCATTCATCTACTCCCACGATGACAGCCTCGAATAACAACACTGGACTATCAACTGGAGCCCAAGCTGGCATTGGTGTGGGCGTAGGCGTGAGTGTGCTTCTCGCGCTTGGCCTTCTTTTCATCTTCAGAAGGAGACACAATGCCCGCAAACACCTCTTGAGTGGCGATGCAAGAGTCCACGACACACCAGCTTGGGCAGCCGACGACAGTAATCTTCGACAGAAAGAGAAGCGTCAGTATGTACCAGAGGTCGTGGCAAGTGATCGACCTCATAACGAAACGTCTAAGGATTACCATGAGTTGCCAAACAATATACCTGAGCTCTCATCACATGAGGCACCGCAAGAGCTGGCAGGGAGCAGCGACAGGACTACGTGACGACTGTATTCTAGAGCTATATATTCTGCTACCTCGCTAATTAACGTCCATGTGAATTTTCTATTGCCGGCTTATTAGCCCTTCGTTCTTGCCAGACGTAACGACTTTGAACAACTGGTAGAGCTTTGTAATGAGCAACTTGAGACGCGGTTTTGATGGAGTTTCTCCAACAATGCAACGTGGATGTCTCGTCACAAAGGAGAGGAACCCTGTCGCCTGACCTTTCTTGTCATAAGCCGAGCACAATGCACCAACACCAGATCGGCTCATTGCGCTAGCGTCTCAAAACAGAGAATTGTACGTCTGGAAATACACGTATTTCGGGCGGAAGCATATTACGTCGCGAAAAAAGGACGAGTGAGCAGTGACTCGCTAAATAGCAGCGCTGCGACGCATTTGCCGCCAAAGAGCTGGACGCTTTGATGAGCGTGACGAATCCGACACATCAGTTACTGTTCTAACTCGCTATTGGGTGCTGCTTGTGTGCTGCAGTCTGACTTTGATACTTTATCTTGGTCATGTTCTATTGTACATTCAAAGTATCGCTTTTAACCCGTATGACTCGTAATCAAAGTCTTCAAGAGTTAAAAGTAGGCGAGTCCAACTCACTGTGTCAGTTTGACTTTTATGCGTCGGGAAACCAAGTGTTTCGCCACCGTTGATGCCATTGCTAAAATTACCGTCAAGTCCCATAGAGAATAAAGGACCGTTCAAGATGCTATGCTCCCCTCCTCTGATCTCTTCTAGAAGCCCAGGGTGAGGACACCACAATACCTGCATTCCAGCTCTCCTTCCTGCTTCGACCCCCTGGATAGCATCCTCAAATACTAGGCATTCTTGTGGAGTGATCTGCCCTTTACTGTCCTTGCTTAAGCTATCATTGATACACTTGAGAGCAAGAAGGTAGATGTCTGGTGCCGGCTTATGTCTGCCTGGAAGTATTCGAGGATCATCTCTTAAGACTCTCCGTTCGTATGGGAAAACGGAGAATATGTCACCCAGATGATTCGATTTGAGCTGGAACTTGTCTCCGTTGGAACTCGTCGCAAGGGCCAGTTCCACCTGCTTAGCATCATTCAAGTTTTTAAGCAACTTTTCAACCCCAGCAAGAGGCTTGGCTGTTGGAAACCACCTGAGATGTAGCTTCTTCAGTCTCTGCTGGTATTCTTCCGGTGATATAGGTAACTTGGCCCAAGAGTGGAAAATCTTACTTGACTCTTCAAGTGTGCGACCCTGTGGTTGTGCCTTGATATGCCATGGCAGTGGTGGCTTGTCAAACTCAGTAAGCACCTCATTGATGCAGATAGAGATTAGGTCTTCGCTATTGATCAATAGACCGTCCATATCGAATAGGCAAGCCCGTACAGGTGGCGGTGACGACTTCACACCATTGACATCCATCTTTGGACAGGCAGAAGGGCAGGAACTGGGCTATACAAAGCACTTATAGTAGTTATATTTGAGATTGGCGGTAGAGAAGGCTGGTCCGGTCGGATGTTTCGATCTTGGGTAATCACACTCAATTGTGTCATAGACTCATGGGCTTTGCAGCTTCATTCTTGGCGTACCTAATGAGAATGACGTAGTCAAATGTAAGTCTGTGTAGTGTCAAAAGACATATTTGCAATGGTTGAAGATTCATCTCATGAGATTTCTCCATCTCTGAGACGACCAGACCAAAGGTCAATAGTACCAGCGCGGGCAAACTGCGGGTCGTCATTAGTGCAAAATCCCAACGTCGACTTCTGTCTCCACAGCCAACTCACCTTAGTCTTATGGTACAATTTCCATCCGATGATGGGCACGATAAAGATCGGGATGCCTATATATGAGGCGATAAAATCCGATGCATTCCAGTTCCCTTTCAAGAATACTGAGAAACCTTGGACTAATGTTATGACGGTGGATCCAATTAGGCCATACCATGCAGTGTAGGGTTGGAAAGGCGCACGCCAAGGGAGACTCGCGCGATCCAAGCCTTGCGCCTTCATTCCTTTGTGGAAGCGGATATAGCATAGGCATAGAGTGCCCCAGGCGATAAGACCGGCAACGGTGCTAAGGTTAAGTAGCCATGTGAAAGCTTGTGATGCGCCGCCAGAGCCAAGACTGAGGTATGCGAGAGGTCCAAAGAGCCACGCGACAATAACGGCGATGTATGGGACGCCCTTCTTCGTGGTTCGGCCGAAAACTTGAGGTAGTTGGCGATCTGTAGTCATCGCGACGATGATTCTGGAGCCAACCCAGCAGTAGGAATTTCCGGCTGACCAGGCACTGACCAATATGCAGGCATTGACAATAGACGGAAATGCGTTGATTCCGGCTTGCTTGATAGCGATGACCCAGGGCGAGCTATTCGAGTTGCCAGATCCAGAAACAAGTCCTGGGTTACGAGGGTCGACAATCATCCCGATTAGGAGAGCACCGAGGACATAGAAGACCCCAATCCGCCACGTCACTCGGCGCGTTGCTTTGGGAAGCGCTCGATGCGGATCCACGGATTCTGCGGCGCTGATGACGACAGTTTCGATGCCGATAAAGGAGAATGATGCATTCACGAAGGCGGAAAGAAATCCGAGAAAATGACCTGTGGGACCCTTGATGCCGTCGTAGTCAACCCAAGGTCCAGGGTTGTTCCAGTAGCGAAAACTGCTTGATGTTAGCATTCAAAGTAACTTGGAGATGGCAAGTACGTACCCAATCGCATCACCGTTCGGCGCTCCACCAGCAGTGATGACAATGGCCACGATGACAAGCCCCATGAAGCAAAGGACCTTGATCGCGCCCGCTATCACCTCACTCTCGCCATAGATTCGCACACTCATCAAGTTGATTGCGAGAATTAGCGCAAGACTGACACTGATAACAACGGCAGGTGATATGTCCGACCAGTAGGAGACCAGGACAGCGGCGGCAGAACTCTCGGATGCGATAGCAATGGTGTAGCAGTAACCATATGAGATAGCTAGCGAAAACCCGACCGACGGATCGATGAAGCGTGTAGCCCAGTGAGGAAATGAGCCAGCAGTTGGAAACTTGTCAAATATTAGAAGTGCCATACCAACACAAACCAGATGGACATACCAGGGTGGCCAACTCGCCAATACTTTGCATGACAGCCCAGAGGACCGAGCCAACGATGATATACGCAAGTAGCAGGCCGGCAGGGCCAGCTTTAGCGTACGCAGAACCGGTTCCGATAAAGAGGCCAGTTCCAATGCCACTGCAGAAACCAATCATAGTGACTTGATAGTTTCGAAGATGGCGTTGAGTATGCCCATGACCACCATGGATCTCATTTTCGCCATCCCCGAAGAGTTGCGCATTGTATTTTTCAGGATCTGATTCCTGCAATGTCTGCGCAACCTCAGCGCTAGAGTACTTTTTCGCCATGGTGTATGAGCTGATCCCTAGTCTTGAGATGGGACACACTTAATCAGAAATCTGTCTTTTGCTGAAATTAGATCGAGTAGCACGAGAGTGGTGCAATGCTGCTAGCTGAATCGTGGTTGACAGAGAAAGAAACGCTTCAACGGACTTTGAATCATACTTATATTGAGAATAAGCAATTGTCGTATATGGTAATTGTCTCATCATACTAAAAGTCCTTGTGACAAATTTGCCATTCGCATTCTCCGCTGCCGAGCACGTAATCCTATTTTTCCAGCTAATAAAACATTCGACACGGGAAGACTTGCCGACCAGCGCGGGCCGCACGGTATTTTTGGAGTAAAGCTTGGGATTTCTGGAGCTTCGGTTTATTCCAATCGTTCAGGGACCTGGATGCTTGTAAACTCCTAGGCGATATATTCGTATCTAGTGTGAAAGCTTGTATGAGAACGTAATCTGTGCTACTCTGTGTGAAGGTTTGAATACTTAGCATGTAACCCCCCTGCGTGTTTCGGCGTTGGACTGCAGCCAATAGCTATGACCAAATTCCCTCGACTATCATGTGTGTCATGATTTATCTCTCGCTACGTCGACTCCGCTTCCTACCTTGTTTTATGACCTTGCATAGCGCTCAGCTCCCAGTCATATACGTTGTTTGTTTAGTGAAGATTGTCGCAACCATTACGTTCGTCGTTTTGAAACCAGAGGTATAAGTCATAGAAGAGCGAGAAAATACATGGGTCTCAATATTGTTGTGCGAATGCTGGAACTGGCCTAAATCATGTGATCAACAAATTTCCAATGCGAGAGAATCAATGAAGTACTGGGTCTGGTACCTGAGCAGCATATAATATTGACTTACACTGATCTTGATAAAGTCGCATCTGAATTTTCCATGACTGGCATCGCCATAGTCCCTGTTCTTGGACTATTTGTAATGTGGTATCTCGATGAGAAAATTTCAGACTGCGTTCTGCCTCCATTTGTACCAATAGCCACAGCCCAGCTTCGTCGCTCAAACACGTCTACAACAGCGGAGACTGCACCAATCAACTTCTTAGTGCCCAGGCTCAGAACGATGTATGGTGTCTTGTACTTGATCCATAACTTTAGGAGTCTTCGATAGCGACAGCCTCGTGAAAAACTATTGTACCATAACCTATGACCGACTTGTGATATCCAAACCCAGCATAGAGACTATAAACGGGCGACGACATCCTATACGAAAGCTGAGATTGCCATAAATATGACCAGACAATCCGGTATCACTCCAGACAACTATGCATCGAGAGCTAGCTGGAATTTCCAGCTTGCTCTGGTGTGAGAGGTAGCGCCACCTAACCATAGTATCGATGGATTGATCTTGACATATCAATAACCAGTGGGTGAATGTTTGTCCTGCATGTGGTGAGTTTTAGCCATTCTACCAGGGCCAGGTCGTAGATATCACTTTCAAATAGATGTGGAAGCTGAATGGTAGACGAATTGTCATATTGGGGGATGTGCAGTATGAATAACACACGAGCGATCGTCCACCATGATGGAAGGTTGAAAGCCATACTTGATGCTGGCAAAGTGAATCACAGAAACGAAACGAACCTCCCCCCGGTCAGTCTTCTGGGCCTTTCTACTTCATATAATTGCGAACATTAACGATTCTAGACCCTGCCTCCTTTTGAGTGCTATTATGGATAAGAAATCCTTACATATCTAAGACATCGTCCCATTCTTGTACTGATTTCTGCTAGGAGGTTTCTTGGGGTCTTCTCGCGCTTTAAGATTGTATTATGATTAGATAGTACTAGTAAGACCATTGGTTTCGACTCTGTCTTGGGAAAGTTCAACCTCTCACTTATGAAGTCACGTGAACGATCAACGTATCAAGCGTCTGCGGCGTATGGGCTCCTTTCCCTTAGCTTCGCGCCATAATACCATAGGAGAATGGGAGCAGGTACTCCAAGAGCGATGGCGATGAACGCTAAGAGGCTTGTACCCCAACCGTAGCCCAAAGCTCCGTAGAGGCTCTTGACAAGAAGAGGGAATATGAAGGCAAGAATACATCTTCCAAGGGCGATTGCTGCCATAGCGGATGCAGCATAAGTCGTGTAAGCGTCGACAACGTAGGTCTGAATGCATTGGAATCCGAAAATACCGCCGCAGGAGTAGATAAGAATGCCGATATTGGGGAGGATCCAATGAGTATGTGCCTGCGCGTTCCAACCGTACCAGAATAAGCCGATAGGTACCAGAAGGCAGCCAGGAATCATGAGAGGTAGGCGAAACTCAGGCTTGCCTACTCCGTTATTTCTTGCTTTGAGGCCACGATAAATACGATCGTTGACTAAAGCCGAAATTTGTGCTCCTATAATTGGACCGAGGCCGAGTGCTATGTAGTTTAGACCGGATATGCCTCTTGATTCATGGTATCCTTCGACCCATAAGTCGGAAAAATCGCCCAAGACGAGATCTGAGCTCATTTGTTAGATTTGGACAATCGAATCGTTGTTGGAGTTTACTAAACTCACAGTACAGGCCGTACAAATATGCCATGTAAAGGCCAAGGCATTGTACAATTGGCTGCGTCCCAATAAGTATGAAGGGCCGTGAGAGACCTCGCTTCAATGCAACAGGAAGGGTCACTTTTAATCTCTCTTGCTCCGTCTGATAGCGATCATCTCCAGTCTCTTTGCGAAGTTTGGTGGCCTTGCGTCGGAGAAGGGCTGGAGCGAAGGTTTCCTGTAGGTACTTCAAGGCGGCAAGTTGGACAAATACATCCACAATGGAAGGTGCCCACAAGGTCCATCTCCACGTTGTGCACTGTGCAATCCAGGCACCTGCGATGGGCCCTACTGCAGGCCCTAGTAGAGGACCGAGTGAGTATATAGACAGTGCTGCGCCTCTCTCTTCTGCTAGCCACATGTCTCCAATTACACCTCCGCCAACCTATCAGGAACATTGTCAGTGGAAACCTCGATATACTAGGAAAAGTTTGACATACTGCTAGAGGTGCACTGCCTCCTAGACCCGAGAGAAATCGAAAAGCAATCAACTCACTTTCGTTTCTAGCAAACCCGGCGACTGTGTTGAAGACTAGATAGAACAGATTGGCAAGCTGTAGTAGTCTTGAGCGCCCGTAGATCTCCGAGAGTGGGCTAAGGAAAAGAGGTCCAAATGCGTAGCCAAGTACGAAAACACAGTAAGTTATCGATTGTTCGGCATAGTTATGGATGTCAAACGATTTCGCGATTTGTGAAGTGGCAGGTGCGACTATTGAAGATGAGACTGGTGAGATGAAAGTGAAAGATGCCACTGCCTGTGATGTTTGTTAGAAATTGACTCGATCTTTTGCTTACATTCCTTACCTACTAGCGTTGCAGCCCATTTGTGACTCTTGGTCCAGTTTTTTGGATTTTCCACATCGTCCGGACCATTCCAAGTTACGAGGAAGGGATCTTTCTCTGGCCCTTCATCTCCTGATTTAGGCATTGGCAATTTCGCACTGTTGTCATCTAGAGCTGGTCCCTGAGCGCCACCTTCCTCAGCGCTTTTCTCCTGGTTCCCTGACATGACTCTGAATGATTGATCGAAAGTAGACCTGATGGAACGGTCTGGATTACATTTTAAAGACAACAGGGGAATCGTCACTATTATAGTAAACAGGACGAATTGAACGCTGTATGGGTACACTCCAAATTCCTACGTTCTGAGTGACACTTTCGCTCTTACACGACCGATTTGTGACCCAAGTCATCTAGGGTAGCGTTGAAAGATATTGCACCATGCGGCACAGATTCTGCCACGTGCTGAGGAAAGTGGTAGGGTATCACAGGCCGAGACCGGGAGGACTCGCTTCTGCAGATACACCGAGAAAGCCGGGGCGAAACGCTCCGCTGTAGCAGAGGGGATCAGTAATCAGGATTTGGGGGTATTGAACCTACCAATTATCGTCCCAGCACTATGAGGCCTACCGCGGAGGTGCAGGATTAGCGCAATGCTTTCTTCCTCGCCTGGTGCTAAGTGTCAAAACCATAGCTTGTCTTGTTGTCCGGAACCTCCAATCGTGAACGTGAATTAGGAGCTTATTTCAACTCTCGCAATCTTGTCTTGTAGCACGTTCCTCAGTCCTGGCCTCATGGGTAATGCACGTGCTTCGCACTAATCATTGGAACGTGTCGAGTGTGAAAAGGCACTATATCTAATCTATCTTGGTAGACTTTAATTGAATACCGAGACAGCGCAATTGCGGTCATGATTGAAAATACCATGAATAAGCAAACCTTCTATCTTGCGAACAAACAGCTCCGCAAATTGCCTGGTGGATAGCTGATAGAGCCTGACAAGGGCCGCCATTGCGCTAACCTTGATTTTAGGCTTACTGCCATAATGTCAACAAAAGTTTCGTCAGTATAGTTCATTTGTCATACATGGGCGTCATTTAGGGGAGAACTGTACCACCGCAAGGACCACTTCTGGCGTGAAGTTGCACCGTAAATGGTGCTGATGGGAGTATGAGAGAGCACTCGCTCCTGCTTGATGTCTTACGTCAAGGTAGCAAATCAAGCATTTTTTAAGGTTTTGAAGCCGAAGTCGGCTTGGGTACCCCATCCCACATCTCGCGAAGACCGACCATCCGCAGATCGGCCCCACTTTCATGATTAGTTAGCAAATTTCCTCACTGTCGTCAAGAAATATTGTAGTCAACAAGGCAGTTCAACAGGCAGCCCGTTCTCGACAGTAAGACGCATCATGCAGTTCAGCCACGTTCTTAGCTGCGATCGGAAAAACGGCCTAATGCTGCTTGTTTGATGCATGAGCTTGGCGTCGTTAAGGTGGGACCCCCTGTGCACCGTGCAGCACGATCTAAGCATCTTGGACATGACTCGTTGGTTTGAGATTTGGAACGCACAATATCTGCGACGATAGATCCACACTGAATGTTGATTGAAGATGACAAGGGAGATATTACGGACGTAGCAGGTTCAGTGATTGATATATAAGAACGCTTTTCCTTTCACTACTCAATCTGATCCAACCTCATACAATAGCATCACCTCGTCTTTCAAGATGTCTCAACACAGTAATGTGTGTCCCTACTTCAGCTCCATTTATGGTAGTTTGCACAGAATCACTAATTGTCCTCACAGGCCTGCTGCAGCATCGCGCCTAAAGCATCTCCGAAGTACGACATTAAAGGCGAATTCATTGAGGTCAACGGGCTCAAGACATGTGGGTTGCCTATATACCTTTGTATAATATTTAGGCTAAAGTTGAGAAGATAAGACTGGTCCTGCTTCCGCCAAGAAGGCCATCCTTATAGTTTACGATATTTTCGGCTTCAGCCCACAGTCCTTACAAGTAATCGTGTTGCCTGCTCGACATTGACTCTGTGCTTGACTGAATCCATGATGGTATAGGGAGCCGATCTGCTAGCGTACTCGAATAAAAGTGAGGAATACCAAGTCTACATCCCAGACTTCCTACTCGGCCAGTATGCAGACCATACGTGGTTTCCTCCCGATACGCCTGAAAAAGGCGCAGCCATGGGTGCCTTCTTTCAGGGACCCGCCAACCCAGTAACCACTGTCGGAAAAGTTCCGGGAGTCGTAGAGGCGATCAAAGCTGAATCCTGTGGTGTGCTCGGTGCTTGGGGCATTGTCGGGAAATGCTGGGGTGGCAAGGTAAGCAATCCGCGCATCAACCAATTCTTGCCTTATGATTACGACTGAGTAGATCTAGATCGTTTCGTTCTCTTGTGGTGAGAGTTCACCTTTCAAGGCCGCCGCGGAGGTTCATCCTTCCATGATCGATCCTTCAGACGCCGCGGGTATTAAGGTTCCGATTGCTATTCTTGCGTCGGGTGATGAGAGCGTCGACGATGTTCAAGGATTCGTCAATGCTCTGACTGTGCCAAAATATTCCGAAACTTTTGCAGATCAAGTTCACGTAAGAAGTCTTCCACCCAAGACTTCGAAACCAAGCTAATCCGATGTTGATAGGGATGGATGGCAGCACGGTAGGATTTGTAACTCTTCAACTCCCCAGCAGATCACTAATATGGACATACAGTGGCGATCTCGAAAATGAGCGTTCTAAAGCTGAGTACGAGCGTGGATACGCAACTCTGCTCAAATTCTTGTAACTACACTACCTTCCAACCATGTGTCCATACAGATGACTGACTTTACTAGCGCCGAGCACTTGTAAAACGATGATGAGGAACAGATTTGTCAGTAAGATAGACGTTGATGAAGTGAGCTTGTAGTTATTTAGTAAAACATCATGTGGCATTGAGAGTGTATAGACGTGGTTAAGGAATACACGAGTTCTTCTTGAGACATCTATGGTAGGAGCTTGAACGAAGTATTTGTTGAAGGATGCTGCTGTCGCTTGCCATATACTCAGAGTATATCTCTCGATGATGGTCAGCTGAGAAGTATTCATAATATCTCTTTCTAGATAGTGATACTCGATGAAGATGCCTCTTCTGTAAGAATCAACAATACATCGGATGTTCATGATACCAAAAGTAGTATTTATTAGATAAGCTAGAGCGCAAATAGTAGTCTGATTGGCTAATCAGCTACCTTCTAAAAGTGTCATTAGATATTCTATGTAAGTTTACGATAAATTAACAAACTTGCTGCACATACAGCTTAATCAGCTTAGATGATTCCTAATGGTTTTTAATCTATTGCTGATCCTGCCTTGAGTCTTCTCTTTGGCTGACAATCGTGCGTAGCGGTGCCTGTGTACTTCTAGAACCCGGCGAAATGGGACATGTCATCAGAACGTCTTCGGCGATTGAATCGCGAAGGAGAAATCCTGAAAAGCCTCGTCTTGTCCATAGATCTGGTGTGCTAAATGGAATTCCTCGAATAGTACTCGTCATACAATCGAAAATATCTCTGCTTATCCCATCGCACCTTAGAGTGATCGTTGCGTTCTTCTTTACGAGTCAGTCGAGGAGCAGGATTAGAGGAAATGAGAGACTCCTGTCTTAACGAGGTTGATCTTAAGCTGCGTAGTCTTCTAGACGTCTTTCATGTTTGTTTCGTCTTTTTGCGCCGTAGGCCGAAACCTCTATAGTGGAATGTTGGTGACACTATATGTAAAAAGACCTGTTAGCGCATTCCCACAGTCTCCAGAGTCAACTTTAAGATAGCAGACGAACGTGCGTCATATTATTGTTGCATTGCAGTGCCGTAACTTAAGACGATAACATTCAGCGCACTCAACTCAGCATCCTAGGCAGTCGGATACTTGCAATGAGTAGCGAGCTCAGATAGATTCTACTACGTCATTTGACATGAGTGTAGCATTCATCTCATATGATGACTTTAAGACACGAATGAGACTACACGCTCAAAACTCTATCCCGTTATACGATCTCTCGATCTAGAGTTCTAGGGCTTAATTTGCACTACTAAGCTATATACTAAGGCGCTGAATAGACGATAGTCCTGGCACGTGAAGTGTATCACCCTGCTTAAATCCCTTCGCTGGTGTTTTGCAAGTGTGAGACGCATAACTAATGGACAGCTTGTGCTATCTATCACGATCATGGAGTGCCAAAATATCTCCCGAACATGCTAAGTCATACTCTGTTGATGCCGAATCTTCTGTTGAGGATGTCAAATCTTTCCTTGAGCATGTCTCAAAGTCATTGTATACATTGAGATGGTCTTCCATACTTAAGAGAACAGTGCTCAGACACTTCTCTTGCCTCTGCTTTCAAACGGTAGCATCAAACTCAACAAGATCAATAGACCAAAAAGTCCAGCGCAAACAAACAGCGGGGCGGTGGTTTCTACGTTTGCATAGCTCCCTACTAGTACTCCTGCGATACCACCTACCCGATTAAGCACAACGCAGAGACCATAGCCCGTCGCGCGATGTGCAGTCGGCAGTATTTCGGGTGTGTATGCATAGATTGTGCCATAGTAAATGTTCGAGGCTGCAGAGATAGCGGCCGAAACCCCGAGATTCTGCGCCGGAGTCTTGATCTGCGTGTAGCCGAGTTGTAGCGCCATGGTGGCGAGAGCGCCCACGGCGAGCGTACCACGACGACCGAAAAAGTGAGTCTCGACGAGTAAGCCCGCGATTATGGGTCCAACAAGACCAGCAACTTGATTGATGGCGTAGTTGCGCCAGGTGGTATAGTTTGAGTCGTCTCCCGTGTCTGCGCCTCGAGACTGAAGGTAGTAAGGTAGGAAGACACTGTACAGTGGTGAAACCATGCCGATAACGAACCAGTTGGCTATGATGACGACTGTCGAGTAGGCTAAGATCCTCGTCTCGAAGAGGCCAGCGAAGTGCTTGCGCAAACGTAGAGCTGACCAGATGGACTTTTCAGTGTGTAGGACCTGACCCTGTGTCTGCAGCGTCTCTAATCCCAGGCTGAGAGGCCTGTTGTATTTTTCGGAGAGGAACACAAGGATCCCATACGCTTCTTCGTCTCGATTCTGGCTGATAAGCCACTTTGGCGTATGCACCATTTTAATAGTAAGTAAGCGTAAGACGGACAGAACAACCACTAGACTACCACAAGTAAAGTGGAGGTAGCGCCAGCCCATATTGTCTTGCCGAATGCATTGTGCTGTTGTGGCATCAGGGCTACAGCTGAAATTGCTCATGAAGGCCCATGCTAAAAGACCGGTAACAGTATAGCCAATGGCCCACCATACTGCAAGAAACGTAACTAGCCAGGTATGTGACTTGGGCAGAAACTCAAGGAAGTTTGTAGCATCGAGGATATAATTTCCGCCAGCGCCGGCTGAACAGATCGCAACCCTGTGACCACTATCAGCAGGTCTGTCGCAGAGGAAGAGGGCGATCAACTTACATGGCAGAGAAAGAGATGTAGCTTGGCATTCCACCAGCAATGATGACGAAGAATGCACAGATGAATAGACTTGTGTTGAAAGCTAGTTTGCGACCAATCACATCTGCGGAAAATCCCCACAGTGCTGCCCCAACCAGCAAGCCAATCTGCGATGCCATAGCGACGCCAGCGATGTGCTTACTTGGGTTGCCAAATTCCTGCGACACTGCTGGCTGAGCGATAGATTGGCAGACGATTAAAAGCTATTACGGTATAGTAAGCAGCTGATATATTGAACTGTGACATGGGTACGTACAGAGTCGACAGCGTATCCGAAACCATTCAGGTAGAATAGCTTCCATTGCCAGGGTGTCATTCCAATCTCATCGATGCAGTCATTGATCAATGCCATCTTCTTTGCTAACACAGGGTCAACCGCAGTGCCGTCCCATACTTCCTTCTGGAGGTCGACAAAATCGACTCCGTCTTGAATATTGTCAGGGCTTGATGTCGAAAAAATTACATTCGCATCCTTCAACTTTTCTTTGCCGACAATGTTGTTTCCTCCAGCGGACATTGTGATTGCGAGACTTAATGCTTTCTGTAGGCTCTGTTTGTTGTGACACGATCTTTTGGCAATGGAGTTATGATGGAGAGTCGTATGAGCAGATGTTGTTCTTCTGTTACAGTCATATGTATATTCGACACTGGTTTAGCTCAACGCCGAGCCGTGTCTCGATCATTCTTTCCGTAACGGACAATCCACTTTGAAACTTTCACGTAGGTGCCTTAGTCTTGATCCCGCCTGCACATACCTTTCGAAGCTATAAGCGGGATTGCGCGATATGTGGAAGGATGGCGAGCTGTGCAAACTTCAGGGTCGCTGATTCAACTAGAGGCATGCTCGCCATATCGTTATGACATTGCATTATGAGGCATTGCTTATCAGTTCATAACGCAATACTGTCACTTTAATACTCAAGGACTTGCCGATTGGTCAGTTATCGAGCTGCGCGCTTGCTGATAAGCTGCTGGTCAAGATCTCAGTATCGTTTGCACGTTTCTCGGCCTTGCGAACTCTTTTCTTAAAAAATAAAAAACGAGACTCCAGAAGTATGACTACTTTAACTACAGCTGGTCTAAGTGAGAATGTTTTACGATACATAGCGCCTCACCCACCCGTGGAGGAAAAAGCGCACGTACAAGATAGAGCGGCGTTCGCGAATCCTGAGAAGATATCGCTATTGGTGGCCGCATCGAACATCAAACATTTAACGCCGTATATCGGAACTGAGCTTGAGGGTGTACAGCTCAGTGAGTTGACAGCGGACCAGAAAGATGAGCTCGCGCTTCTGGCGGCAGAGGTACAGCTACCACGATGATCTTCACCCTTCAGGATGTAGGGAAGCTAACCGGACCATGATGCAGCGAGGCGTGGTATTTTTCCGTAACCAAAATTTAGACATTGATCAGCAGTATACATTGACGAAGCACTACGGCATCGTATGATTGATCCAACGCACGCTACATTGGCGAAACTGATATGACAATTCAGCAAGACCGAGATCCGAACCAAGTCGATCCTCGCCACGTGACTATCTTGGGCAGAGATGAGTACGTTCGCCATGATCATTCAGACTAGTGTGTCGGTAATGACGCTGATAGCCTGTAGCGATATCCGGGCTTTTGAAAACTATGGCTCAGACTATCACTCTGACCACTCTTTCGAGATCAATCCACCAGCATATACGATGCTTCGACTCGTTCGCACGCCCAAGACTGGAGGAGACACAATTTTTACTAGCCAGACGGCGCTATTTGACAAGCTGAGTCCACACTTCCAGAAGCTCTTTGAAGGCTTGCAGGGCGTACATAGCTCTGAGCAAGGGTATATCAATAGTTTGAATAGAGGTACACAGCCTTTCCGTGGGCCTGTAAGGAGAGAGCATCCACTGGTAAGTATCTTTTGTTGCAGGACATTTTCATTGCACTTGATATACAATGATCAGGCCCACGTCTGAAAGATGGCCGTGCGTGGTGATAATATATAGAGCCACACTAACAAATTTTCAGGTCCGCACGCACCCTGTCGCTCATCTAAAATCCCTTTTCTACAACCCATCCTTCGTAATCCATCTCTCTGGTCTAAAGGGTCAAGAGGCAATTCATGCTCTCAGTTTCCTTCGAGAGCACCTCCACGCAGCCGATGATCTTACTGTTCGGTGGAAATGGGAACCCGGTAGTGTAGCCTTCTGGGACAACCGCGTTGTGGTGCATCGAGCGGTACCTGGCGGGTACGATCCTGCAGAGAGAGAGGGCAAGCGGACTGCAGTGTATGGGGAAAAGCCCTTCTTCGACCCAGAGAGCGAGAGTCTGAGTCAGCGAGAGGCAAGAACTGGATTGGGTGCTCGAAGCGTGTAGTGCCCGTTACATGGTCCAAAGCCAAGCCCTACTCACTCCAACATTGAATTACGCACGTTGAACTACTTAATCATGAATTCATGGTCAGTTTATTGCTTTCAAGGATCTAATGTTGAAGTTCAAAGCTTTGAGTGCATCCGTATCCATGTGTGCGAGAAGATGGTGTGAGGCCGCTCTCTTGACAAGAACACTTTGCTTGGTATGAACAACGTAACGTTGCTTGATTAGATCGGGTAAGAAGTTGACGGGTCATTGTGTGAGCACCGCATGGCGCTGTACAAGAGAAATAATGACTGCTTGCCTTCAGCTTTGCAATCGCTCAACTTCGTTGATGTTACTGTGCAGTGCTCTAGCTCAACTCATTGACTATGGACTAAATCTCCAGCAAATGTGGTTAGACAAGCTTCTGGTCTAGTCCTGTGATGAGGATCCTCAAGGTACAAATCCTCAAATTCTCTGTATTCAATGGTAAGGCAGTAATATATAGTACGTTGCTGTGTGTCGAAGGTTGTACCATGACGAAAAGACCTCTTTCAAGAATGTCTTTTAAGAGCCACAACACCACGAGGATTGGGTCCAAGAAGGTACAGAGTTTTTAAATCTACATGAGAGAGCACATTCCTTATGTCCAGTCACTGTTGTTTGATACATGTTGGATCAATAAGTCCGATAATGCTAAAGTTTTAAGACTGTGTTGTCAATGTCTTGTTGGTATTGCAAATCTAGAGGTCTGCCTTGCATGCCTGTATGAGAAAAAGTCTGACTTCTCTATGAAAGGCACAATGATTTGTGGGAGGTTGCGCCCTTCAAGGACCACATGCACTACGTACTATTCTTTTCTTCTTAAACATAGTGGTCAGATCATTAGTGTCATTAGTCTAAGGTTCTGGTAACTGTATACGCTGAAGATCAATACTAACTACAGGCCTTTCTCTTGAGTATCTCATTAGCATAAAAATCAGCAATTGAGCGTGCGTGCTATGAGAGTATCAACGCAGCTGGACTGCTTTGATGAATTAGTGAGTGGGGCACATTTCTATGCTGAGAGGAGCAGAGTCTTGGTGGACGCTACTGAAGGTGATTTCAGTCAAGCAACCATGATCATACCCCTAGCACAAAGATATTGATTGAGAACGAGATGGCTGAGGTGAGTAGGTGTCCACATGATATGACGTCATGATTATGTAAGCGAGAAATCGCCGAAAATCGCTCGGGCGCGACTATGCAAGAACCCCGCAGATAACGCTATCCAGACTTTATTACCATAGTATCATCGCCCTTGAGCTTGAGATGCACCTGTCAACAGCCTCATGTGCCTGCGTAGAACAGTAGTGGAAAATATGAAGCCAAATGCAGAGAATCTGGCTGTTTCCGAGTCACTTGGCGGCATAAAGGAAGCTGCGGTGGCTGAGACTTCCAGCGAGCCTGGCAGGACGAAGGTGTCTGCTACACTAGCTGAATCGGACCAAACGACAAATCGACTTGCAACGCCTCGTAAAGCGCAGGAACCAGGCTCTATAAAGACGGAAACCTCATTTGAACTTGCTCAAGCAAGCTTCAACCGTTGGCTCGAACGAAGGGAGGTTGTAGATCTTGAATATTGTGTCTCAGCTGCTGCCGCAATCACTGAACCTTCAGCACCAATTAGTCAGCTGGAAATTTTGGAGAGGCAATGCTTTTTTGGTGAAGTTCTGTTGGCAAAATACTACACTTATCAATCATCTGCGGATTTACGAGCTGCTGCAGCGTATGCAAAAAGAGCCACGTCCGCTGCATCGCCGCCTTTGGCAAGGTCTGTCCGAATTAAAGCCCTACGATTAGCAGCTTATACATGGTGTGAGATGTATACTAGATTCGACGAGCTGGGGTACCGTCGAAAGGCTACAGCCAACATTCGAGCTGCTCTCAAAGAAGTGACGACAGATATTGGCTTGTCTAAGGTGTCAAGTGAAGATAACTTACTCGTACTAGATATGGCAGGCTTCTTCTACCTGGAGCTATACTATAAGACCTACGAAGTCTCGCACCTAGAGCAATCGAGGAAGCATTTCCTCGACGCCTTGAAGCACGTATCTTCCGACAACTCTTATGATCGAGGAGAGATCCTAAATCAATTAGGTCGTGTTAACATTGAGCGCTATAAGAGGTTTCGAGTAACACGAGATCTATGGAACGCTTTTCGGTATTTTAAGCTTGCGGTGGTGTATGCGCCAAGTACGAGACACCCGCAGCGAGCAGAGCGGTTGTGTAACCAGGCAGAAGCGTGGCTTTTCCAAAGCCTTAGAAGTTGTTCGAAAGACGACCTTGGAATGGCTAAACGGCTCTTCATGGAAGCGTTTCACCATCCGATTTGTCCGTTAATGCAACGTATGATGATTGGTTTCAACACCATGAAGCTATGTGTTGTGGATGGGGATTTGTATGCATCATGCAGAATTGCTGATGAGCTCTTGAGATTACTGCCCCTCTGTGTCCCTCGGACCCTGTCATATCAGGATATGCGATTTGTGATGATCAGGCTATCAAAGCTTGGTTCGATAGCCTCTTCAATCTTCGCCCTCGTAAACCGCACACCATATGATATACTTCGAGCACTGGAGGTTGGACAAGGGCTGATTGCAAATATCGCTATGCAGCTACACTCAGGGACACATCAGGTGAATCAGGAAGACAATAAGGGTTGGACAAAATTCTTCGAGCTGCAGGTTGGGATAACTGCAGCATTTGACTGCATCAACCAGTCTTCTCCCGATGTCGAATCTGACCCGGATGAATACCTCAAGAAATCGGTTTATCTGAAGCAGCTTTCTGACGAATTTGACATTATGCTTTTCGGGAAGAAGCAGTTCGAGCCCCGTCCTCTGTTCGGGGTCGATCATTTGGAGACTTGGCAGATACGTATGTCTCTAGACGATAGCGATATCCTCTCTGTCTCCGATAAAGGACCCGTTGTTTGCTTCAACACTAGTTCTGTTGGTAGTCACGCTATCATCATAGACGAAGGAGGTCCTCGGACAGTGCCACTGCCTCATCTCCTGCTTAAGGACGTGGAGAGATATGCCAACACAAACATCAGACTCAACGGAACTGGCAGACCTGGAAAGCAGAGCAGCGTGAAGATTGATGGAGTAACTCAAGTTGTTGATCCTGTTTCAACAACAAAGACCATGAAGCAAATCATGGAATGGTTGTGGGACGCCGCTGTCAAACCAGTCTTAGAAGCAATGGGCATATTCAGAGCAGAGAAAAAGATGAAAGGTTTGAGATTGTCTCCTAGTAAAGCTAGAGACATGCCAACCGTGTGGTGGGTGGGATCTGGTTTGATGTCGCACCTTCCTTTACATGCCGCCGGCTATCACAGTGCAAGCTCGACTGAGAATACATGCAGTCATGTAGTCTCCTCCTATATGCCTTCGCTCAAAGCTTTACTGTTCTCTCGTGGCCAAACAGAGGTCCCTTGGGGGTTATTGAATACTGGTTCTCAAGATCCTGTGCCAAACGTAGTTGTTGTAGAGATGCCTACTACGCCGGGAGAAGATCGCCTAGACACCGAAGCAGAGGGCCTAGCAATACGACAGCACGTCGGTACTAGAGCATCTGTTGAAGTGTTACGTTCACCAAGCTCAAAAATAGTTCTCGAGAAATTGAAGAATTGCTCGATTGCTCATTTTGCCTGCCATGGTAAAGCTGTTTCTGAAGATCCCACCAGGAATGCTCTTCTACTCGTCTCGAATGGGAGAGTGGATGAACTACGGGTTGAGGATGTGCAAAGA
Source organism: Polychaeton citri CBS 116435 (assembly GCA_010093785.1). NCBI lineage: Eukaryota > Fungi > Ascomycota > Dothideomycetes > Capnodiales > Capnodiaceae > Polychaeton > Polychaeton citri. The sequence goes on from MU003852.1 coordinate 75,567, forward strand.
CTTTCTCATTGTGGGGCGCAACTTGCGTATCTGGCTGCATGCTCTACTGCAAGCACTAAGGATAGAGTGCTCGTCAACGAGACAGTCCACTTGGCAACCGCCTTCCAACTGGCAGGCTTCCGCCATGTAATTGGAACGCTGTGGGAGACGTACGATAAATCAGCTTCGAGCATTTCAGCGAACTTCTACAAGCAATTGATGCAAATCGTAGGATCTCAAGGGTATTATGCATCGGATGTAGCATGCGTGCTACATGATGCAACAATGGAGTATAGAGCAGAGGTTGGGGGTGAAAGCATAACCCATTGGGCTCCTTTCGTGCATGTTGGGCCCTAAGCTGCCTTTTTCAAAATTGCCGTTGATATGAGCAAATCGTCTTTTTATTATGATTGCTACTATCTGGGTTTCTTTGCTTCTGATCATATTGGACATAAAGTGACAACCTCGAGAAATTGCAATTCCTCTTTTTCCACTCAGCCTGGTATTGAATGATAGGCGGCGAAGTCGAGGAGATGTTTCGTCAACCTTATCATACGGCCGTTCGAACGATAATATTATGAGTGTACCAGTCGTTTCTGAGAACTCCATCACGAGATCCACGAACCGTCATATTGAGTGTCGTAAACAGATCCGAGATGTCGTTATCATGAGTCCCACGTTTCGCGGCTGACAGTTTGAGAGACTCTGTAATGTCTGGCATGCTCATCGGCGCGAACGAGGTTGGCCGCCCCGTGATGAAGATCTTGAACACTTCTTCGCAATCATTTTGGCCGGCGGGCACTGACATGTCGTAGTCGATCTCGAATTTTCTGTCCGTTTGGGATGGACTTCTTCCAGGTACAACATTGAATTCCCCTCCGTTACTTGCTTCGATCACTTCAATCTTATAGTTAGGCCCAAAATCGTAGACATGGAGATAAAGGTCCCGGGTAGATCTATTTCTGATCGTCAACTTGAGCTTCTCTGTGATTTTGAGATTCAGAATTCCATGTGCATCAGGATGAGACCCGGTGGAAGTTATGATCTCCAAATCAAATCTACTGAGGAAAGCAGGGTTTGGGAGGCGATTTGATATGCTTTGGAAATAGTGGTATGTTGCCATTTGTTCAATCATGTCGATCACAGATTGCTTTGCATATTTCTGACTTTTCGCGACCTTTGGGAGGTCACAGGTTGCTGGACGCGAGGAATTGCTGACTCTATACAAATTTTGAGAGTCGACATGTATGCAGAAAAGGCCGAGAGATCCAATAGAACTAGTTGTACCAACATGTAAGTCCACAAACTTCCGATCTCTCAGATTGTCTCTCCAAAGGGCAGATTTGGCCTCTGATGGTGGTAACTGAACATTCGCCCTTTGTGCAGTTGGTAGACGAGTTAGAGGACGAGCTATCCAACCAGTTTCGATGTGATCAGTTGTTTCATTTGTGTTGAATGCTGCTACCTCTGCCGCAAGCCCATCTACCTTAGTGACTCTGACTATCATAGAGCCTGTCTTCGTGCCATTCAGAACCATTTCCGTATCATGAACTGGGAAGACTTCGTACTGATCATCGGGTTCCACGCCATGAGCCGAGCCCTGCCTCAACAATAATTTTTGCCCAGAGTTTGATCTGACCAGCGACGTGAGGCGGCTTCCATCGCCCGGTTTAGACAAAGCAAAGAAGGACGTTTTCTTGGCTCCAAACCGCATAGGATGCTGTGACCGTCCTGCTAGATGTAGTTGGGCGCGGAGGTTTTCATATAGTAAGCCATCACTAATTGCAGCGCCTTCAGATCTCAACAACTGGACAAGCCTTAGCAAATGATAAGACAGTTTCCCATGACTGATAGCATGACTGCGAGTGCCGTAAGAGAATTCTTTGGCAGTCTCTTCTCCAGTACTGGCAGTGATGCAAGTGTAATTTTCTGATTGAATAGTCCAAAGTGAGGCAGGCCTTGCACCGCGAAGAACTGGAGCCGAAAGGTTCGGAACGCGGCTTGTATCGTCTGAAGGTGGACACCCTCCCTTTGAGCGTGTGTCGTAGTCGGTATATCGAACAATACCTTCGTCCGACTGCTCGCCACGCTTAATGCCGCCAGAGAAACAACAGTCTAACACCACGGTAACAAGAATGTCTTTGTCCACCAAGTTCCGTACTAAGTAAGCAAGTTTTTCGCTAGGTAGCCAAGCACCTCCGTACTGCTCATCGAATAATACTAACAATGAGCCTGCACCTGAACCCTGGGGAGCTTTTGAGCCGTGTCCAGAAAAGTGTATGTACACTTCGTCACCGGCTTTCGTCTTCGTTGCCAGACTGCTGAAGGCGGATTCGAGGTTCTTGATAGTAGCTCGGTCCTTTGGCTGCTCAAGAGGGAGCGTGCTCAAAGGATTGCTCGGCATGCTCGAAGTGAGAATCGTGATATCACAAGCAGTGGCTTTGAGGAAGTCACGAACATCCTCGACATCAGGCACGCAGCCGTACAGAGGTGATACGCCTGGTCGACCTATAGGGTCAGAAGTGCCATAGAAATTCACGCCTACTAGCAGTGCCCACCGAGACGACGACATGATAGATTGATATTTAGGTACGAGTGTGATTCATTCCTAGGACCTTTCGTGAGAAGTTTGCTATGCTAGGCTGAGCTTAGAGATAGTGGTGGGGCAATGATTGATCGATGGAGGCGGTGTTACAGCGAATCCCGAAACGCGTTATTGGGCCCGTGCGTCAGCCCCACTTGGCCCAGTCTACCGCCTCCTGCGCTTTCCCTTTCTCCCTCCAGTCAAGTGTTCGCAGATGGCGGCTCACGTGCTATGTGGGCTACTTGATTGATCTAGTAGCCCCATGTGTATAATGCAAAGTATGATCATCTAAGCTTGGCACAGCGGCTGGTAATGGGACGCGTCTGCATTCTGCCGCGCTGACTTCTCTATCTATAAATGCGAAGCAGTCTCGTTCGCAAAACTTTTGTCACAATCTATTAAGTTAGTGAAGGCACAACTATCTACAGGTTGATCTACCTCATTATAAAGGCAACTCGATGATGCTAGCGATGATAGTGCCTTCAGGATATGGCGCGAACAAGATGCGAGTAGCCACCTCATAACATTGTCGCTTACGTTGTACGGTCAAATCGACGCCGCTGTGCGTTTGTGATCGCTCGAAGGGTCGATGTAAGCGACTTCTCATTGCAACTGATCAAGGAGTTGGAAGTCCGAGGGAACAGCACCTACTGGATGATCCAGCGCATTCCACAGCTTCAGACAGTGATACACCAACATTGTCTCCAGTGAACGCCTACAAACGGCGGGAGCTATGACCTCACAAAAGACTTTTTTGATGCCAAGGACGGAAAGAGCTACGACCCCTTGAGGAACTACTGAAGCTCTCGTTCTTCGACATAGCTACTAAGCGTTCCGAAGGCAATGCTACCACGGCCAGTCATGGTGACCTTTGGAAGTTCATCCCCACAATGGATATCCATTCACAAAGCTCAAGAAGCACACTGAAAAGGTGACTACCAGACTGAACTTATGAACAGACTATTGTCAGCACAGTCTCAACTACGGCTTCATAAAGGTTCAGCATTGTTACACCGGCATCGGTGACAGACGGCTCCATAGTACCGCAATGACTCTTAATCCCTGCAGGAGGACTACCTACTTCGAGAGCGCATAGGCTGATAAGGATGGATATCGTCAAGCTGTTCGAAGATTACCTCATACGACTGGCGCCAGCTCTGCTACCACTGAACGAGGCAACCGCAACGCTGTTGGTGAGCTCAGACGTAGATGCCGATGAGAAATGGGCGGCTACATTTGGCGATCAGACCGCGATTATTGAATCCGGCCGTCTACAGTCGCTTTATCTATGAAAGACCGAGCTCGACCACTTCATGAACGACTTTCTTATACGTCGATCGGAATAATCACCAATGGCTAGATTGTGAATTGCGGTCTCGTCAAGGAGCCGCTCCGGTGGGGCGTGAGAGAAGCGAACACCTCTATCCAAGGCTCGCAGTCATGGCGTGTAAGCTCTTCGCAATCCCAGCCATAAGTAGTGAGCCCGACGAGCATTCAGCCCTAAAAAGAGGCTAATTGCAAATCAACGGTGTGGCCTCATGTTTGAACTACCTATTGACGCACTGATCAACCTCAATAATGTTGCCCTTAACATTGCGAACGGCTAAGTGGTATTCACTATGGTCACGGTAACACACCAGTAAGCTACGGATGAGAGCATAAACATCTCCGAATATACACGCGTACGATTACCGTAGTCCGGTATCTCTTCATTGATTCTTGATGGATCCATGAACAACCTCTTAACGATTGGCTGTTGTGGGGCGTGGACTGGTCATCGGTTGTGTTCGCCGTTCGCCTTTCTTGCAGACTGGACAGTTCATAGCATAATCGACTATCTACTCAGCACAGGTACGGCAGATTGCCGACATGTCATCCTGACGGACTCCCAACGCTCGACCATGGTAAAAATCACATTACTGGAAGACCCTCTGTCTCGTGACACGCGGTCGTGACTCAGCAACATTCTAAAAGCAATCCTATTTTTCTGTGGTAGTAATGACTTCCTGAAAGTGGTGAACATGAAGCCGACATAGAACACGATCTTCCACCAGGGTCATAACGTTATCTGCTATCAGCTCGCTGTGTGTCCGAGGCACCTCGAACATTCAAAACATTCACCATTGCCGGAGTCAATTTGACAGCTGTCAGATTGACTTACCTCAACGCAGGCGGAGGTCGGTTCCGTCGGCTAATTCAAAGGATGCCCGAGGTTGTTAACGACAAGAGTTTTGGCCTTAGCCTGGGGGACTTTATGTGCACTTATGACACTGTTGAAAGCATGTGTAGGATACCCACACTAACTGCAAGACTCTGTTCGTGCTCTTTCCTTAGGCGATGCTATATCTCAGCAATTATGGCGCTAGTTTTGGGTCTTAATAAGTGGTATTGCGCTGAAGCGGACCCCCGTAGCGCACCTGGACACACAGACGAGGTCAGCCGCTTTCTGAAGACTGAACATGACATCCTGCTCTAAACTTCGCGGTTTAGTCTCTTGATGCTACCCTTTCACTTGCGATACCACATTCTGGTGACCTTGGTCCTCCTGATCTTGCTCTGCAACTGGAAGATCCCATACAACAGTGCCTCAGCCGTCGGAGGACAGCCCGGCACATAGATGTCCACCGGAATGATACGATCGACTCCACGTACGACACTATAGCTATAGTGATAGTAGCCTCCACCATTAGCACAGCTGCCCATGCTTATCACCCACTTGGGGTCTGGCATCTGGTCGTAAAGTAGCCGAACGGATGGTGCCATCTTGTTGCAAACAGTGCCTGCCACGATCATAACATCGGCCTGGCGTGGGGAGGCGCGGAAGATGATGCCCAGACGGTCCTGATCGTACCGTGGCATTGATGAGTGCATCATCTCGATACCACAACAGGCTAGGGCGAAAGTGAGAGGCCAGACGGAGCTGTTGCGCGCCCAAGCTATCAGTTTGTCGATGGTCGTCCTTTGCTCTATCAGTCCTAAGCTTCGTCTACTTGAATCCTTGATCCTGATTAACCACTTACACAGCATACTCAGCCACACCCGTTGGCTTGATGTCAGAGGAGATGGCCAATGTGGGCGGGTCTCCAGCAGGCATTGAAGGCTTCAAGGCATGTCTCCGGCGCAGAATGGATTGGGCGCTGCCTGTTATGTAGCGGTGCTGGACGACTTGGGCTGCTGGGTGGTTGACGCGGAAAAACAGCCGTGCCGGACATGCGGCTGTAGCTGCAGCTCTGTTTAGCATGTTTATTAAAGACTCTGCAACATGGCATCAGCTACTCACTCGCGACATGGCAGACGAGGGTCATTCTCACAGCTTGATCTGTCAGACACAGCGCAGTTGAATGATTTTGGGGGAGAGAGTGGAATCATATCATCTATATCACTGTGCTCAAATGATCTCTCCATCGGCTTAACTACACCTAAGACAGGGATATAGATCATACTAGAAGATATCGTCGGCTTTTAAACACCTATTATTCGTGATCAGGTAACGGTGGAATGCCGTCGGTTTATTCACACTTCCGTGTTGCAGGGTTAGGGTTACAGCGCTTGTAAAGAGATCTGGTCGTCGGTAAAAACACACCTTGTCCCACCCTGGACCACCAAATACGTCACCTGCATATACTACCGCTTCGTTAAGGCCTCGGTCTCATGACCGTACTTAGTGGGAGATCAAGAGCTCACTCCAATGTTGGCCGCTGTTGGCTTTCACCCTCGACGCTATGGGTGAATTCGCGACTGACAGCCGCGCATGCCCGCTCTGCTCTGCGTGCTTCTCCCGAGTCGACGCAGCGAAACGACACGCCAAGCGCTGTCCCAAGAGAGAAGGGCGCAACTTGGTTGACAGGAAACGCGGTCGGCGATTGAGATCCTGTGATCAGTGCTCGCGCGTCAAGGTCCATTGTCAACCCCGGGAGGAGGTCCCTGTGAGCGTTGCATTCCTCGGAAACTGACATGCTCCTTCAACCGATACAACGCTGATATAACTTCGCATCTTCCCCTTTCAGTATCTCCAGGAGCAAATGGGCTGAATGATGGTCGCGTCCCACTGTCGTTTTTGCTCAATTCTACCGATGACCAGCAGGACTATTTCACGGAGAGGACGGTGGGGATGGAGCCAGATGGCGTCCCGCTGGGGCCGGCCTGCCTGCCACTGACAACATCCATTTCTAACGACGAATTGCTGGACTATTTTTATCCTTCGATCTTACTACTGTTCGATAATGGACAGGATGACACACCTACGAGACCGGATGGACTAAACATCGGCCGCGCTGAACGTCATCTTAGTGACTTGGCATTCTCAATGTCCTCGGAGTTCATGATAGCAGCGCGCATCTCTTCGCTGGAGGTCGAGCTGATCAGACATGCGGAACGGAGCCTTGACTGCCTGGTCTCACTCGACTCGCACTCTTACCGCTCGTTCTTCTGCGTTTGTAATGTGCGCAGATTTGTCACGACTTTCTGTCAGAAGCGGCACTACCGCTATCCGATCATTCACTGGCCAACATTCGAGCTAGAGACAGCTCCACTCGCCTTGTTTATGGTGGTCTGCCTTACAGGAGCTGCTTACTCATTCGGTGGAGGACAAAACTTAGTCCATGCAGTTCAAGCACGGACGTTCTATCAACTCGCGGACTCCTACGTATTCCAGCAGCTAGAGAGTCACCTCCATGGCTCACTGACAGAACCCAACTATGCTAACTCGATTGAGCTCTGTCAAGCTGCGCTTCTGATGTATGCCCTAGACACTCTCCCATCTGGTGACATGGCCATGCAACACACAGCTGTTACTAGACGACTGTCCACAGTGATTCAGGCCGTACGAGAACTGGGTTTCGTGACCATCCAACATGAGCCTTCTGAAGGCTGGCAGGTCTTCGTCTACCGCGAGCAGATAATACGACTCGTTGCTTGGACCTTTTGTGCAGACTGCTTGGCCACGCTATCCTGTAACAAGCCGCCAGGATTCTCTATCCTTGAAATGCGAGGGGATCTTCCCTGCGATCCGAAGATTTGGGATACTGACGCGGTATCGTTCCCAGGATTGCGGGAATCCTTCCGACAAAGCACGCCACCTTGTCTAGCAGACCTCATGTCTCATTGGCTGAACGATGGCTGGCAGACACCTATTGATTGTATGAGACTTCCAGTGTTTCATCTACATATCATGCTTTGCGGTAAGTCACTAGTTCATATTCTGGACCCTGTCAACCCTTAAAATACCTGACTTGGAAACCGACTGACACATAACTTTTCGCAGCCTTCCAGCAGACGATTTTTAACTTACACATCACAATGAATTTCACACAGCAATCCTCAACACTACTGCGGGCACTCAATACATGGCGAGGTCTCTGGTGCCAAGCCATCGAGCAGCTTGCCCATGAAGACCGAAAATGGCTCGGCGTCGCGAAAAATGTGTCCGACCTCGAGTATCTTACACAGCGGATCATAGAAGTGGCTGCCGGATCTGAGGCGGCCTCTTCGCGATATTTGCAAAGGGTGCCATCTTTGGGGACGAGGGAGATACATGAGTTTATGCAGATGTTTGTGTCAAAGTGATGATCTCTTGTTCGAGTTACACCTACGACGCAAGGTAAGAGCATGTGGGAGCGGCAAGATCACCCAAAGCGATAGGAAGGTTGAGCTGGCTGGGGAAGTTCGCGAAAGCGCCCAGAGCATCTGGCAGCGAGCCCAGCAGGACTTCGATATCTGAATTTCTGGAAGCGTGTTCATTCATCAAAACGTAAGACTAAGAAGCGCATGAGGCTGAAGATCAAACACATCTCCAACAATCAAGACATGCTCGAAATTGCGAGTGAAGCAAAAGTGCAAGCTAGACCCATGTAGAGTTGGAAACAGCCACACAAGCACGTTGACAGAATCATAATCGATAGCGATTATGCTGAAGCACCCGAGAGCAAGTTAAGCGACGACGAAAGTGATAATGACTTAATCTAGTTGTCTTATCAGTATTTGATAAGTTACTCCAGCTCTGACTTTGAGTCACTCAAAGCAGCGGCACTGCGAGCGCCCTCTTCATTACAAAGCTGCATCGACACAACCGTACCAGCACGGACACCTAAGAGCAACAGTCAGCATAAGAGCCATCATGATGGTAGGAAATGCATACCGGAGCCCATTGCCAAGGCAACTTGCTTCACAAGCTCTGAGCTGTCTCCAGCTGCAAAGCATTCCTTGACGCTGGTCTCTGCAAAGACCGGGTCGACAACGATCTCACCACTGCCGCCTCTGGTCCTCAATCCCAGTTGATCGATGAGGCGCTGACCTCTGTTACGAGTTGCTGGTCTGTGCAGGAGCATGCCCAGTTTCACGCTTGAACCGTCCTCAAAGTTGATTGTGATACCCTTTGCTGGACCTGGGCCGTTTTAACCAAACGTTTTATTGGGCGATCACCGAGTTTGGCCTTGCTGGCTAGGGCAGTCTTCAGCGCCCGTTGGACTGTGCTGTCCTCGCTCACCGGTCCATTGCTGTAAATTGTCACATCGGGATTGAATCGCAGGGCCATAAGCACTAGGTGGTTGTAGCCTGAATTTGGGAATGTCAGAACCCCAGTGAGGTAATCCCTTTGCTCGAAGCCGTCACAGAACAAGCATTGGTAGCTATATCCAAATCGCACGTCAGATGGTCCTTTTGATACATAGTCATAGCGGCACTTACATACGACTGGGCCAGTTTTCTTTGTAGCCAAGGAACCCGGGTAATATGAGATCTCTGGTGCCAGTGGCCAGAACGAGCTTTCGGCCAGAATATGTGCTGTTCTTGCTATCGGTCGCCTGGAAGCCCATGTAGCCAGGCGCCACCTCGACGTGCTCTGTGGAGACAACAACTGCTTCTTGGAACCGGATCGACGGGTAAGGCTTAATCTGTTCTACGGCGACGCTTCGGAACTCGGACAGGTGTGCGCCGTCGCGCGAGAGCACGGTGTGCATGGCGGTGACGCCCTCATTGCGGTACACTTTCGAGTCTAAGACAAGTGCGATACGGCAGACACGGCCGAGTGCAAGGACGGCGGACAGGCCAGCAGGGCCACCGCCGACGATCAGAGAGCCAAACAAAATGCCAGGAGAGAAGAGCGATAAGTGACAAAGAAAGAGAGTCGGACTGATCATCGCATGAGGTGAGAGTGCCTGGCGTTCGCGTTTGGCGAGTCGGCCTTGATCATACATCGATCGGAGAGATATTGAAGTCAATGTTGGTCTTGCATGGACGCGCGCGCCACACAAAAGTTGCCGGCGTGGGACAAAATTACTGTAAGAAAGTCTCCGTGGGCGCTCTAGTCGCAAGATGGGACCAGGAGCGTATCTATACAAGTCGAATATACAGACTCATCAGCTGCAATAGGGCCGAGCGAAGGACTCTCAATGCATGCACAGCGAGGGGTGGAGAAGTACAAACTTATAGATGTGCAGCAGCCGACAAATCCTTCTGTTACCTAAGCAAGACGACGATGACCAACAGACATGGCCGCTAGGCCGGTAAAGATACGGCTCTCTTGCGACAACTGTAAGCGCGCGAAAATACGGTGTAGCTAGGAGCGACCGACATGTCGTCGACGTCAAGACCATCCAGTCTTTCGTGTCTACAGCCCCTTAAGCGAACGGGAAGACTACGGTCTAATCAGGCCAAGCATGATAGACAGCAGCAGCAGCAGCAGCAGAGTCTAGGTCAAGTAAGGAGTGTACCGACCCAACAAGGTGATGCCTCAAACATAACCATATCGACGGCTGATGCGCAGATACTCGATTCTTGCGCTTCATTAACAACACACGTCATGCAGGACAACTTCTCATCCCAGCCATTGGGACTCCTAAGCCGGTCCCACTGCTTGATGTTGGATGCCAATCTCGCAATGGGGGGGGTATTCAGTTCGGCTTCTCGTTAGACGTCGATGACGTTGGTACTAGTATCCCCTAAGAATTTACGCCGGCGAAAGCCTTACTACCCTCTATCGACGAAAACCACTTTTTCGACTTAGAAAACACCACCGAGCAGCTGTCGTCAAATGCGGTGGAGACGGACTTCTCCGCCATGTTATCTGACGCTAGGGCATTGCCGACTATGGCTGGGCCCCCTTCGGTGACAGCACGGTCTAGACTACTAGCTGCGACGACTGCGGCCACTACAACAATTGCAGCGGGAACGGCCATGGTGGCGGAATGGAACTATTAGCAGCAGCGGCAACGGCAACGGGACGATCGCCGAGGTCTATAATGGTGCTGCATCGCTGTTACACCAGGTCTAGTATGAAGTAGCAGATCTGTTGCCGTCTGCTAATGGAAGCTCAGGCGCTGACGCTGTTGATGGCCGTCGGGAAAGCAGTCGGAATGGTTGTCATGGTTGCTGTTTGATGGCGGCGATTTTAATGGGTTGCGAGCGCCTACACGATCACCTGGCCGCTATCCATGACTGCGGGGAGTGCACCCCAAAAGTTTCCACGATCCTTGCTGAGTGTTACGCCGCAGACGTTATTGCTGGTCTTTTATTGGCCGGAATTGCCAGCTTCTCCAACGGCACGGGACTGCAGCCACAGTGCTCTCAGCTGCGGATTGGCAGGTATCATCCGCTGGTTGCGACTAACGTTGACCTCGTGCGGTCGCTGGTGCGGCAGCGTTTGCGACTACTGCAGGCCAGTGTGGATTCTTTGATGAATCCTGCTGGAATTCCGGATCCAGCTCCAGGTACGCTTGACTCCCCGATTGGAGAGCTTCGTTTCTGTGTCGTGGAAGAGCTCAATGCTAGGTTGACAGTCAAGAATGCGAGTATATAATTACGGAAGCTTCCTATTGCGAGTGAAGGGCATAGTTAGTAAAGCGTGGAAGGTATGGGGAAGTAGTGTTGTGATAGGTATTGCACAAGCGTACCGTTATTCCTGTAACACAAGTTGAGCACGAAGCTTGTATTTGCCAACGGGAGATCTATTCCTATATATTCGCTCTGTGTCCTAGAGAGTCATTGATTCCCTATGCTCTGTACACTCTGTGTGTTCTGCAGTGCCTTCGCCCGTCTAAGCCAGCCTGCTTTGCCAGGTTATCGGTCAATGACCCTGGGATAGCTTGACGTCAACTCGTACGCTCCTCGGGTGGCTCTCGGCATCTCGGCGCTTCCGACACTGTCTCATAAAAACTCTGCACTGCTACCCTAGATTTGCGCCCTCCCACCCCGTCGAAGCCTGCACCTTGTACAGATTGATACAAATGGTATGGTTTCTTGTGGTGACCATTTCTGCCGCCAGCGTCTCCGCGCGCAACTTCCTAGGGCGCCGCCGCTGTCCTCCACAGCTCTCATGAATGTGCTTGTCTTCCGTCGGCTCCGCAGATACAAGTGACCGTAGGTTCGTGGTCAGCACCTTGTGTAGGTGTACATCAGACTTTGCTGGTACATTCGGTAGTATCACGTGAACTTCGCCCACATGGCGCACTAAATAGACTCAAGCCCCTCTACGCTATCAGTTAGTCATCGGCGTTCGTGATACTCCGAGGCTCTACTTGAGCATAGTACGTACTTGCGTTATGCTTCGTTGCAATACACTGTTTATAGGCAGCTGATCGGCATCGCCCCGTTTATGCAGGCTCAGTCGCAAATAAGGAAAGATGCGCCAAAAAGCAACGATACCTAGGCTGGCGATATACGTCGCCACCCTCCGCTGCCAAAGCCGCCACCGCCGCCAGAGTCGAAGATAGATACTTAGGGCACCAATCCTGGGGTTTCGAAGTCTGATTCATGTCTCCTGAAGCGACTCAATGTCGTTGTGCGTCCACGGCGCTGACCATCTATTCGCAGTTCGAGGCAGAGCCGAACACACGCTCAATACTGGACGTCGTACTCAATTTGATTGATCAAGAATGCACCAGCAGTGCGAGCATCTTCGGATGCGCCAACTGCGCCCGAGTTACGTTCTGTCTAGCAGTTATTTCTACCCTGAGCCACTATTTTGCAGGAGACATTAAGGCACAGATCCTCTCGATGAAACCTAAGGAACCCCCAAAGAGCTGCAGCGCCGCGTTTCTGGATTGCTACCAACTCAACACGACTGACTTGGCGCTCGTCCTGATCAGTTGTTAGGCTCGCGGGTCCAGAATTTAGAGGACGATGCCTTGCTGCCAATTGTGAAGATTCTGGATGATTGCAGGGTCAAAGAGTACAGTATACACGGCGTTAAGACGTTGGAGACCTGCAAAAGATCTTTGGGAGACACAGTAGAGAGTTTGAACTCGTCAGCTGCCAGGCTCCAAGTTCAAGTTGGGGAGAAGAACAAGATTTGTTAAGAGAACTATGAGGGCGTTTTGTGGCTCACAGATCATGCACAGAGTGTCCAGGGCTAGCGAGTGACGCGCACAGCTGGCGCATGGACCCTATGGTGTTACAAAACATACATATCACGTAGCCGAAGAGGCAGCCTGACCTATGCATTGAGAGTTACAAGAAAAGGGACAAAAGACTCGTATTGGGGTAGACGTGTAAGTAATAAGATCAACTATCACGACTTTGGCAACGAAGGCAGTCCTCTAAGCTACGTGTTGATTTGCGGGAAGGCCAATGATGGAACTAGTCTTGTAACGTATAAGCTAGTCACTATCAATCGGACACTCTACATCGTAGAATTCATGGACGAAGATATTGCTGTCGTCCACAGTATACCCTTTAACTGGTTGACTAAGCAGTACACAAACGGCATTCGGCTCTAAGTTGTCAATGTCGGTGGTATTACCGCCACCAGAAGCAGGGTAGGATGAGTAAGGGCTGTACTCAGGATAGAAAGATCCGGCGCCGTATGGATTGTACTAAATAGAACCTCTATTAGCGAAAACTGAGTTGGGTCCAGAGTCATGGTACGACATACGAAATAGCTCTTGCAATCCTGGTTCTCCGTGCACATTTCCTTGCATTCTGCTTGCGTAGCATTTGCAGCAGAAATCTGGTCCCTGTAGAGATGTTGTGGATCGTATACGGTGCCGTTTGAATTGCAAGACATGTCAGCGCCAGTTGCAATCACACCACTGGTCACCTTCGGTAGTGCTTCGCAGGCGGCATCATAGTAAGTATTCAATGACACTGCATCGCTTAAAGCCGAGCAAGGGATGACATATTCATCTACCGTTTTGTACAACAAATGGCATTCCCAAGACGGTCCGACTTCAATATTGCCCTCGTCGAACACATACTGGAAAGACTCGCAGCCATATTCCCTTGAACATGCCGCTTTGCACTGCACCAACGTTAGTGTATGAAATGCAGCTATAACCACCAATTCAATACGCTTACTTCTAAGAACGTGGTAACTCCAGGATAGTTGGTGAAGAGAAACTGATTCGTAACGTATTCGCCGTCAACCACTTTGATAGGACTGACAGCCTCGGTAGAATTGGCGCAAAGTAAATCCGTCTTGGTCCCGCAGTAGAGAGCAGTGCTGTTAAGGGTTTCGTGTTTTGGAACGATTGCTGCCGTCCCAATCGATGCGATAGCGAGTAGAGCGTTCATTGTGGGCGACATATTCTTGTCGGATTGTTGCTTCAGATCACCTCGTGTTGAACTTTGGCTGCAAATAGACGTAGTATGTTCGTACTGATCAAGTAAATTGGTGTTGCTAACTATGTACCTTGGCCGATGCAGAGTGCACAATATATATACCTCCATTCTCTTGCGATGCGTAGCACAATCTCACGTGATATATTGGAAAAGAGTATAGGAGGAGAAAGATTCCACACGCTTGAAATTTGTTTTGTCATAAAGTCCTCCGTGGAAAATACCATATCCGGTGGAAGGAGCGCGAGATACTTTATTTCGCACCCTCGTATTCCAATGAAGCACGTTAGTCATTGTAGGATTCCAAAGCACATGGTTCTATCGATCTGCAGCATGACGTTCGACGGTCCGCCCGAGCCGCCTTTTGTGGATACCCTAGTCCGTGCTACGTTCACCCCGATTCTGTTTGACAAAGGCTTCTTCATCTACAACATAAAACCAGATTATAACGTATAGCCCATGCGCTAACTTAGTGCTCTGAGGAACGTGTCTCTCCATACTAACAGTACCATACTACTGATCATCCTGGCACGCGTTCTGTTTGCTCTTATCAGCGACACACGTGTTGTGACAAAGAATAATACTAGAGGTGACATGGATACCTAAGGCATAAAAGGGTCGCTCAAGTTGTGAGAAGCTTATGGACAGTCCATGGGATGAAGGTGAAGTTGGAGGACATCGCCCTACCTGATGCTTCAATGCGCCTGTCGCTTGCTCCAAAATTCGCCGGATGCCTTCGATTTTGTGTCATCATAGTTTGCAGGATCTTGTGATATTAACTTGATCACAACGCCATTTAGTTGCCAGTACGAGCGACCTAATTCATAACTATTTCTGCTCTAATCCATGGAAGCTAAGCGTGCGTTGCTGACAAATTGTAGAGATTTGAGACATACGTCCATCAATGGTCATCTTGATATGGGCACTACCCTCAGCAGAGTTTTCTTGATTCATTCCGTCCATAATAATGTTGGCTTGAGTGCTGAAATCTTGAAGCCTATAGAACGAACTAGATTGTAGATGGATCCTTCCATAACCCAACTTATCAGCACGTATCTCAATTTTTGGACTCATCATCGTATCTTAAAGCAAGTCTTGAGATGCATTGCCGTCAATTGTCTAATTACTAGACCGCCACCACAAGCCCGCTCATCAAGACTCGTGACGATTTTGACCGAAAGTTGCTTAGACGGGTTTAGTGGTTGATATACTGTGTGTTGTGCTAGACGTCGTGCTAGTTGTCGTGCTGAATGATGTGCTGGATGGTGTACCGGTCGGCTAGTTGCCTGATGATACACTTGTGAAGCCCGTGATGACACTGGGATTCACGACACGGCTTAGGAGCACTCCGACTTTCCTTTGAGCCGAACCCGGGCTGAAATGTGGGCCCATATGGCTGGCGAGACTCACTGTGGTCAATGTGAAGTTTCGTTCAGTATTCTAATTTCCGAGCATACCAGCGCCATAAAGCGATCTGAGGTTAGTTTCTTGGTAGTAAGAGACCCAGAGATTGTTCTACCTACTTGGAGAATCTGCGAAACCTTGTGCGCCAAGCAGTGTCATATTCTAAATAGCTTTGGGGGTGTCATAAGAGAGGATAAAAAAAATCAAGCTGGCCTTGAGACATGATTGTCTTCGGCGATTTTCGGAGTTCTCAAGGGAGCACCGACAGTGAGGGTGGATGTCTTTTGTCGCTGCTTAAGACATTACTAGCAAATTCATGAGTTGTGGAAAGAGGGACCTGGAAAACCCAAAACGACACCAAGTAAAAGGCATATCTCACCGATCGTACAGGTATCGAAACACGATTGATTAGTGTTGCAGCGTCCACAGTGGCTTGCCAGATAGTGCAACCATCCTGTTGATGGTTCACTTTTGGCGGTATTCCTGTTACAGGAGGGTCCGGAGATCCACCCGAGATAGGTTATACCTGCGAGTAAAAGGAGTAGGGGGTTGATGATAGAAAGGTGTAACAGAGTACTAGGGATGCTGTAGGGTAGAACCTATGGTACCGTTGTATCTATAACATGAGTTGAGCACGAAGCTCCTATCTACTAAGGAAAGATCTATTCCTATATACTATCGCTTCGTGTCCCAATCCGGTGGTGTTGCGACCACCTCTGCGAGTGCTCGCTTGAGTGCTCGCAGGATTACTCGCACGCTACCTTCTGCAGCGAGCAGTAGGTTGAGTGCTCGCACGCTGACTTGCTCACGTGACCCCCAGCCTTCGGCTGTCACGTGGTGCGGTCTCGTACCGTAACAATTCCTAGCTTCCTCTTTTGGAGAAACGTCAACACATTTTCCACGTAGTCATCATAACTGCGGGTATCAACAAGGTGCCGTAACTGGTAATAAGAATGTCATTCAGCGAAAGAAGGTTCAACAGTGATTTGCTGCACCAGCTATCACTAACTTTTTCTGCACAAGAGTCTCGCTCAGCTGAGGGTCGTATAAAAGAACGCTTTGTGAGTTAAATTATGCCTGGCTCATCTGATTGAGCATAGCATCAGCAATATACGAATCGTAACAGCCCACATATGATTCCCCTGTAAAGTAGACTTTGTGGTTCTGCAAACCGAAGGTATCAACGAAGTTCTTCCGCCAGCCTAAGAATTAGCAGCTGCGTCCTTGTTATCTTGAGGCCTCTACGAGCCACCAAATTTGCTGAACCTAGCGCCAGCTGGCTGATCTACCCATATCGCATTTGTGGGGTTGGTTTTGAATATGCATTTTGGACTGGGAGATACGTGCAATACTGCTACAGGAAAGGTCTATCTTCCAGGAACAAACCTTCCAAGCCGGAAAAGCCTGGTCCCCCCATTGTGCTAGATCACTACCTCGTTTCCTGATAAAGAGTTTGAAGATGAAAAGAACTGGAAGTAGATTTAGCTGGCATTGGGGGTGCTGGAGACGATTAGCAAGCCAGCACGGTTTTCTCCAATCTAGAGGTGACATTTGAGATGGCTGCCCTTTTTGCAGCAAAATTCTTTGTGTTTGAATTCTGTAGCATGATCTTGTTGATCCTCCTGGTATCTCGTGATTAGTAGAGATGCTGAGTTCGCGGGTCAGCAAGAACCCTGACGGGTAAAAGAGTCAAGCAAAGAGAGCGCAACATGATGGATGCAAATGCTTTCATGGTTGGAATGGAGAATTGCCGATTATGTGTGAGGTGTGAGTCTCTAGTGGCAGACGAACAAACTCTCATTTGCAGGTGACGAGCGTATGAACTTGTGAGCAAGGTGCATGCCAGCCAAGTCATGTCGGGAAGGAAGATAGTCCAATGGGAGGATTGAGACTGCTGGAAGCGAGAAGTGTGGCAGTGCCAGACCCTATATGGATGAGCTACCCTCGGCGAGTCAGGTCGCTGTGTTGGTCGTGACTCTGTCTAGTGAGAGCAGGTTGCATGGTGCTAGACCTGACGGCGTTAGACATCGTAGCGATGGCCACTCAAACCATGCGATTGCACTGGCTGCGGCTTAGGTAGGCGGGATTAGTGAGCAGACTGCACAAAGCGCCTAGGGCCGACGCAAATCAACTTGCATCAGATCATCTACATTTTCATCGCCGTAGTTCGAGCGTTTCGCTGGAACACATGATGAATTGCGCAGTAAACCCAGCAAAACCACGTATCGGGCTCGCGTCGATGCCGCAGTCAGCTGGAGTATGTACCAGTCCAGCCTCAGTCAGCCGCAGTGCTACTGTAGTAGACGGATTGCTCACTGCGCACGGCCATTAAGTATAAAGGACGATTGGACTGGTACTACGCGTGCCGTGGCACGCAGACGTGCGCGGAATAGACTGAACACGGGAACATATTGGAAGTAGGGCCTTCTCTCTCTTTCGCTACAGTACGAGAGCCACGAATCAGGGGTAATAACAGGGCGATCATCGAAATTGGCAAGCCCGCTAAGAAAGCGCAAGATCCTTGCAAAGAAGTACGATGAGGCCTTCAGTGCACTGATAAAATTAGAAGCGCTTGTAAACTGCTGGGACGTGGAGCAGCAAGCCATCGCCCTTATCCCAACATCCCGTACCAAGCAATTATACAATGCGAAGAATTTACTGTTACTAGGAAAACGTGATAAAGAGCAGGACAAGAATGTCTCTCCTCTTTATCCAGGCCATCTCATCACACTCTGCCAATTCAACGCTCTTCCCGCTGTGGCTGCCAATCGTACTTTCATCTTAGAAATTCTCGCCACGCTGCTCGACTGCGATAACTTATGTGAGGCCTTACACGTTGCCATGCGCTTGCTAAAGGCCTCTGCGATGTACGACATTGTAGAGCTCTCAACTGCTTGCTGCAGTATGCCGATCTTTTTTTCAAATACTAAGTGTAAGCTCTTGATTTTAAAAGGACGATTAAATCTCCCCTATACCTCGATGAGAGGGATTCATACCTCAAAATCGACATAGGTCGTTGCCCTAAGTGATTGCTCGCCGGTCACATTCCTATAGTAGAATGTAATATCGTACAAATATTTGCATGCTATAAGGGTGGAGTAAATATAAGCCCCTTACAGTATCTATACTAAGTAACGTGCTACTAGGCATTGCACAGGCCACTAGAGTAAAATTCGCGGAATGACGACGCCATTCTGCGGAGAATACTAGAGTAGCACGCGGCCAGATACGCAACTTAAGCCCCACAATGAGAAAGTCTTTGCACGTCCTCAACCCGTAGTTCATTCACTCTCTAATTCGAGACGAATAGAAGAGCATTCCTAGTGGAATCTTCAGAAACAGCTGTATTATGGCAGGCAAATCAACTATCATCCAATATATGAGAAGATGATCTCATTCGAAGCAGAAACAACAAGGTTTGGCCGGCCTCCGTTGTTAGTCGGCTCCTCCAGGTCACCAGCGATAAAACAAGGCAACTTGACCGCCGTCTCCTTATGATCTTCTTTTGTCCCCCAGTCCCACCAATCTACCACTACGCCTTTGATCGTGTATTTGAACCTATCGCCAACTTTGACATCGTTAGGGAGGCTCGTCCCGCTTACGCCTTGTACACGACGTTCAAATTCCCATGACTCGCCTAAGCGCAGGGTCGCGAATTGGTCGCTATATTTGCCCTCGTCGCCAACGTTGACAGCGATAGGTGGATCGTCGAAGATGGCAAAGCCACAACAGAGTCCTTCCTGACTATTGTACTTCTTCCAGGATCCCTTAAGGTACTGATATATGTGCGTACCTTCGCGGCCACTATGGGCAGAAAAGGTTGATTTAAAGGCTGTCGTGTGGAACGTGATAGGCTTGGCATTATTACCTCCGCCATCTTCGTAGGTTACCTTAACCTTAAGGTCAATGATGGCATCCTTAGTCCACTCCCGCGGACAGTCGATTTTCAAGCTTAGAATCGGCGCGCCAGCCCTGTTGAATGTTAGCGGTTATCAACTTAAAGCTATGGATAGGCGATAATTGTACGCTACTTACACCCGATCAGGCGGCCCTAAGGGCGGAGGCGATGGTGGAGGGTTTCTTTCAAGACGCCATCGCCACTCATCATAATTCGCTAATTGGAACTGTGCCTCTGATGTAGTCTCTGGTCGCTCTGGCCAAGGCTCTAGCTCCTCCTTTGTTGTAAAAGTGATAGGCTGACTTGCAGGAAGGATTAACTTCGACTGTTCTGACTTTCTTGTTTGCCAGCTTCTCAATTCCTTTCCTACGTGCTCTGCCTTCTTTCCCCATCCCCATATGTTAAGTTCACTGCCTGGCCAGAGCAGTTGGTATGTCTCGCCTGCCTTAAGCTTCTGTTGATAGTGCATAGGCAGCCTTTCTAAGATTTTGAGTTCACAGTTTGGTGACAATTCATGGAGAGATGGATCTAACATAGTGCCAGTAATGGAATCTTGGTAAGCTGCTTGAGGTTCGATATGAACTTTGCTAGGGCCTTTTTCCGTTAGGTGAAGAAGTACAATGTCCGCATTACGAAATGCGCGGTACGGACTCCACTGAAAGATGCAAGACTCGTTTTTGTCGTCTAAAGCCCTGCGTAGCTTAAAGATGATATTATATGGCAAGGTTAACGAAAACTCTCTTTGGACAGCAGTGTCTAGTTCTATGTCGAGAGTAATTCGAGGAGCATTTGATCTGTTTAGTCTCATTAGCTGCCTGCTTAAGCTTAAAGTAGAGCTTATTGAGTTTTACGAGGCGTCATTAACACTAAACACAACGTATAGTAGGTGTTCTGATCCCATTCTGCAGATATTTTTTCCTTAGCTAGAGGGAATTATTGCAAATAGGGATAGAGTATATCGATCGAAAGTGCTGTTCGTTTGACAGGTTGTTTAGGTCTGATCGAACCTAGGATGGTTGTAGCAACTTATAGAGCTTACTGCTTCGCCCTCTGACGTCACTTAGGGGAATGCTAAGGGGCAAGCCGTTCT
>MU003853.1:0-93818 GCA_010093785.1 Polychaeton citri CBS 116435
AAATAATCCTGAAGATACAGAAGAGATGGAAGATGGCCAGCTGACTTGTGTGGCCAGCTGACTTGTGGGGTACGTTAAATAGAAGCGGCGCTTAGATAAATGCCAGCTAAGTAAAGCGCTACTACGCGCTCACACTATTGAGAGTGCCAAGCAAGATCTGGAAGCTGTACTGTACTTCTGAATCTCCGTCTGGATTGCTTAGTGGATATACCAACTGAACAGATTCTTGTATCCAACTTTGGCTGGAGTCTATTCAGATGATCGTGTGATGGGCAAGTTCTCGATGCAACCTTGGTGGAGCGAAAGTGTGAAGAGAAAAATACGTCCGCAATCTTCAGGACATGCTTGTCGTTTTACTGTGAGGCTTGCATTGGTAAGCATTTCTGCGATTCTTTGACGAAAGTTGATGCTCATATTTGATTTGCTCCTGAGCCGGCTCAGCACTCTCTCTGCTGAGAGCATGAAGGGGTGGAGGTGATTGTAGCCAGGTATGAACTCCATAACGGGCCGATCCGAGAGATCTAAGCCGTAAAGGGGGGCCTGGTATCATTCGTTGACAAGCGTGTCATGCTGCTCAGGTAGGGTTTCCAGTTCAGCATCCAAGGCGCTTCTTACATATGGCATCAAATCGACGTGGTGTAGGTCTCAGCGCCTTCAAGACGGCTTCTATATCTGCAGATCAATATGCTCGTCATGGTGCTCAGCTGCGCTCGAATCATGCAGATGCCCTTGCGAATCAACTCTCGGTATTTCAAGCAGCCCTCCACAACTTCTCAATAACTCATGCGAAAGACATCCGCTCCAACCCAACATTCAGAGCTGAGTTCGCCCGCATGTGCAATGCGATCGGCGTGGATCCTCTCGCTGGTTCTAACACCAGGAGCGGAGGTGGTAAGGATGGCTCGAAAGGCGGCAGCGTATGGGCCAAAATGCTTGGAAGCAGTGTCAATGACTTCTACTTTGAGCTGGCTGTGAGAGTTGTCGAGGTCTGTCGGGAGACTCGTGCCGAGAATGGAGGTATGATCGCAATTGGAGAAGTGAGGAAGAGGGTCGAAAAGGGCAGGGGCGTTGGGGGCGGAATGCAGGTCACCGAGTATGTAGGCTCGGTATTCAATTGGAAGTCCTGTAAGCCACTGGTGAACTGACACACGAACACAGCGACGACATTGAGCAAGCTTTAAAGTCGCTTAAGCCCCTATCCGGTGGGTTTGATATTGTACCCCTCGGTTTCAGCAAATTCATTCGATCGGTCCCGAAGGAACTCAACCCTGATCAGTCTATCGTACTTGAAGTCATACAAGTTCTCGGTTATGTAACAGTCTCCATGCTGCAAGCAAACCTGGGTTGGGAGAGAGTTCGTGCAGAAGCGGTCATGAGCGATCTGGTTACCGACAGCCTAGTCTGGATCGATACTCAAGCAGAAGAGATAGAGTACTGGAGCCCAGCTGGGCTTCACCAAGCTGGCTGATGGCTCTTGAGCACGTTGATCGAATCTTCTCAGCACCCATCGCTCTATCATCCCTGTGAGCTATGACTAGTTATACAATTCTGGAAGACCAGCCAGTTCTTTCGGATGAGACTGAACATTGTTGGGATCTCGGATCACGATATTATAAATGCATTGATTCAACACTGCTACTTTGATGGATGCGGCTGCCATGTATGGCGACCCACATGCGATGTCGCAATGACGGACTCTCTAATACGCTCTTGTATTACTTTCCGTCAAGCTGCTTCGGTCCCCTTCGAAGTACCCATCTCTACAAGCCGAATCATTTCTGGACTTGTCGAATATCATGAACTTACGCAAGAAAATGTCGCATTCGATGCCTCTTCAACAACTGTGCTCTATACTGCAAGCTTGCCAATGCTTTCCATCTTGCAAGATCTACGCACTAGATGTCATTGACAAATACTAACGACAAATTACCCGCACAGATAGTTGTGCTAAGAGGAACACATGACATGTCACTTGTACCTCTTTCAAGGTCTTCGGATGACCAAATATGGTCTCCGCGTTCGGCTTTCGTACCTGGGGACTAGGAGTTAGAATACCAAGATAGCTTGACAGTCGTTAACACCGAGCAAGCTACATGATGATGCTAATATCTGGTGTAGCTGACATACGACAGCATGTGATCGAGTGTCAATCAATCTGGAAAACAAATCTATCAGCAAGTCATTATTAATATGAACAGGGCGTTGCACAATAGTATACCAGACACCAATGACACTGAACGTGACAAGTCTAAAGTCGTGCCAAGCCTTCCACAACCCCTCCACAGATCATCACCCCTTTCCCCGCCATGAGGGAGTGGATCGACCAGGGACCAGACTTGTGTACGCTCTTCTGCTCTTGCACTCGCTAGAGCTCGCCCGAGGTTACTCTAATACGCTCTATCGACTATAAGAGATTCAACTAGAGGCTCTAGTTTGGCCTCAGTCTACGAAGCTCTTCGGGAATAGTCGCAGGACATAAGCAACGACAAAAGTGTCTGAAGTGCCTAATCAGGGGACTTTGCGTAAGTAGCTCTCGCTGCTATTGTATTTAAAGGTTTGCAAGTTTCATCAGAATGGCGAAATGTTCCTTCTCTCAAAGTCACCTCCTCTCGCACAGATCCTATTGGTTCTGCCGCTATCGTCGAGTCGCCACCTCCCCTCAGCTGTCACCAACATTATGGCTCCTTCTGCTGTACAGACGAATGGCCATACCAATGGTGTGGCTAATAGCGCATATGGCAACGAGACTGTCAAAGGTATCCTGAAAGCAGAACAGACACCATCGGCGCCTAGTCAAACCAGCAAAGATGATGTACAGCTGGTACTGAGATCCTTTAGATTACTGGTTGCCGACCTTTGCGAACAGTTCAATATGGGACATCCTGGCAGCGCCATTGGAATGGCAGCCATAGGAGTGGCGTTGTTCAAGTATGCCATGCGGTATGCTCCAAATCAGGTAGACTGGTTCAACAGAGACAGGTTCCTATTGTCCAATGGTATGCTTTCGTGTGACTTCAGCCAATGACATTGTTTCCTATACTGACGACACGCAGGACATGCTTGTCTCTTCCAGTACATCAATCTCTATCTGGCCGGCTACAAGTCGATGACGTGGGAGCAGCTGAAGTCTTATCACTCCGAACGCCCTGACAGCTTATGCCCAGGACATCCCGAAATCGAGCACGATGGCATCGAACTTACCACTGGCCCTCTAGGGCAGGGCATAGCAAATGCCGTTGGCCTAGCAATGGCTACCAAGCATCTGGCTGCGACGTACAATCGTCCGGGTTATGAAGTCGTTTCTAACCAAACTTGGTGCACTGTTGGTGACGCATGTCTACAGGAAGGTGTAGGCTGTGAGGCGTTCTCCTACGCCGGCCACCTGAAACTAAACAACTTGACTGTGCTCTACGACAACAATCAAATAAGCTGTGACGGCTCAGTCGATTTGACAAATACTGAGGACGTCAACATGAAGATGAGAGCCTGCGGTTGGGAAGTCATTGATGTTGAAGACGGTGTCAACGATGTCGAAGCTATTGTCACAGCTCTCGAGAAGGGTAGGGATCCAAACCGCGAAAAACCACTCTTCGTTAACATCAGGACAATCATTGGCATCGGCAGCGCAGTCGCCGGAAAGGCCGTGGCCCACGGCGTCCCTCTCGGTACCGATAATGTAGCGGACATGAAGAAGGCTTGGGGTTGGGATCCAGGCCAGAAGTTTGTCATCCCAGAGAAAGTCCGCCAGTTTTACCAGGGCATACCTGCGCGTGGCGACCAATGGATTCGTGAGTGGGAAGACCTCCTGTCTCGTTACGGTGCTGCACATCCTGAACTCGCACAGGAATTCAAGGACCGTGTATCTGGCAAGCTTCCTGAGAACTGGTCTGCTGCAATTCCCACCTCCTTCCCAACAGAGAACACACCTACGCGCAAGTCTAACAATTATGTCATGGCTCCCATAATGGAGAGGAACAAGCAGTTCATGGTCGGCACCGCTGACCTCACCCCTTCAGTCAATCTAACGTACAAAGACTATGAGATCTTCAACCCGCCTGATCTGAAGCCTATTTTAGGCAAGTCCGGCTCATATGCAGGCCGCTACATCCACTACGGTATCCGTGAGCACCTGATGGCAGGCATCGCCAACGGCCTCACGGCGTTCAATCCCGGTACTATCATTCCTATCACCAGCTCCTTCTTCATGTTCTACCTCTACGCCGCGCCTTCGGTTCGCATGGGCGCCTTGCAGCGCCTCCAAGTCATCCACGTCGCGACGCACGACAGCATTGGCGCTGGCGAGGACGGCCCTACTCACCAACCTGTCGAGCTTGCAGCCTTGTTCAGGGCCATGCCGAACATGCAGTACATCCGCCCAGCAGACAGCGAGGAAGTCGCTGGCGCGTGGAAGTTGGCGGTCGAGTACACGGGCGGACCGAGCATGATCTCTGTCTCGAGACAGACCCTGCCTCAAACCGGCGTGACGAGGCGCGACGGGGTGGCGAAGGGCGCATACGTCGTCCGAGAGGCCGAAGACGCGGACGTGACGCTCATCGGCACCGGCGCAGAGTTGCACTTCGCGTTGAAGGTGGCTGACGGGCTTGCGAGGGAAGGCCAGCCGCTGAAGGCTCGCGTCGTGAGCTTCCCGTCTTTCTCACTCTTCAGGCAGCAGTCGCGTGACTACCAGCGCAGCGTGCTGAGGCGGCATGAAGGCGTTCCCTCCGTCGTCATCGAGCCCTATGTTAGTCTTGGCTGGGAGAGGTATGCCGACGCGGGGGTGAACATGAAGTCCTTTGGACACAGCCTGCCCGGCAAGTATATATACGACTACTTCGGGTTCAATACGGATAGGATGTCGCACAACATCTCGAAGTTTGTAGGTGATTGGAAGAGTGGTGCGATCGGTAGGGGAGAGTACGCAGAACTTTTGGATGGTCCTGGCCACTGGGTCTAGTTTTAATCTATGTACAACGATCGGCTTTTGCCACGACGTCTTCTGGTCTCGCAAATGTTGGCTCCGCTCGTATGTATCACGCTCTCTTCTACAGGATCATAATGGCTGTCTCTTGTTTGACGACAGCACATCTTACCTGCGTCGGCAGTGTCATCTTTAGGCCCATCTATCCTCTACATACCTGCTGGCTCACGCTCTGCGCGTATTCAAGTTGGCCTTCCTAGAACTTCCGTGATCCTCAGATGTGTATATAAGCAAGAAAGTTCATTTCATAGTCCTGCTCCGCCAGCTGAGCTTACCACCAAGCATACCCTTCCTCTCCATCTTTACCACGCCTTCTTTGACATCCCGTCTCCTCTCCTCTCTGCGCCTCTCGATCAGATCTTGGCTAATGTGTCCAAACCCACCTCTTCTCTTGAAACAGACCCGCATCAATCCATTCACATCCAGCATACTCCTTGGTATAGTCTGCACGACCTGGAAGATCTCCATAGGGTCATGCACCGCAAGTATAGGTGCCTGGCCGTACTTGAAGATTGCCAGCGCAATCCGGAAAAGCGTCTTACTACCTTCGAAGAAAAGGCAATCCCAGACACGGAGGACGGATTCAATTGGTAGCGTGCCGACGAAGAGGGACATGAACCACGCAGTTGTTGCGAGGCTCACAGTCGGCAGACGAAGCGCTTGTGCAGCGGGTGTGAGGACCAAGCCACCGCCCTTATCGTCAAGTTTTGTCCAGATCGCTGGCAGGCAGTCCTTGATGCATGCCATAAGAACAGCAATGTCGATATTGGCGCCTTCAAGGGCGATACCGTGGGTTCCTGGTAGATGAGTGGTCGTGATCACATTGAGCAGGATGAAGGCTTTCTCTTCATCTCCGTCAAGGAAGATCAGAAGCAATCCTGCAAGGAAGTTGAGAGACTGGCAGTAGCCAATGCTTGGGTTGTGAATCGCAAAGGTCTGCAAGACATGTCGAAGCGATTTGAGGATTAGCGTTTCGGGTTCTTTGGATTGGCGTTGTTTGCTTGATCCGCCGCCGGCACCCGACTGTGCATCAAGCGTCGTGGTAGGGTCTGGTTTGAAGCGTATGTTGTCTGGGAAAGTTCGGTTGAGATCTCTCTCTATGAGGTCTCGGTCGCTATCGCTCAGCTCGCCCTGCTCGACCTGTCGGAGAAGTTTATTGTACAACCCGGCATGCTCGCGCAGCTTGCCAGGACCTCCGGCATACCACCACCAGGCTGCCCCGCGCCATTCCGGCGGCACTCCTTTGCGAACGTAGCGTTTGATTTTGTCACTCTTGGGTGGGAATCGGATGGGCTTCTCCTGGAGCAAGCCATATGACTTCATCAGAACATGCCACTTCTTCCGTCGCCGGTCAAGGTAGATGCTATACTGAGCATCCCAGGCATCATACTGTTGATCGGTAATGTATTGTGATTTCTTCTTAAACCCATACCTATCTCGCGCAGGCGTTTGAGTTGAAGCTGGTCGTTCCGGCCGTCTACCTATAGGTGCCGGAGATGAAGTACGGCCAGAGATGATTTCCGCAGATGATCGCTGCACATGGCTGCTTAGTGGCTTTGGCGGCAATAGGCCGGTATCAACCGTCTTGAACTGCTCGAGGACACTGGCGCTCTGGCTGCGTCTATGCAGCATGTTTGGTCGCTTCCCCTGCTGATTGGAAGATGAGGAAGGCCGAGCTTCTTGGAACGACCGCTTAGAACGAGCGTCGATGCTACTGCCCCTCACACTCCCGAAGCCATCTTCATACATACCTATAATATCGTCTTCCATGCTCATACTTGGTCGATCATCCTCTGTGTTTGGCCATTGAGGATACACTTGGACGAAATCGCTCTGTGAGCTCCCACCTGTCAACATGCTGCTGCGGTCTGTGTTCAAAGTGCTCGTGTTGTTCAAACTCGAATCGCTAGTCATCGTCGACTTGAAAGATGTTCTTGCTTCCTCCACCGCAAGGTTTGCCGTTGTAGTAAAGGAATCAGGCGTGGCACGGCCATTGGAACTCACGCCTTTCCCTTGGATTGAGAGCCTGTGTCTAAAACTTCGTAGACCATCGCCCAATGACTTTGAGTTCCGTAAGTTCTGACTCTTAGGCTGCTGTTGCTGTTGCTGTTGTTGTGGCGTCGGGCTCATGGTACGTCCAGGAGAATGAGGATACGAGACACCCATACCACCCGCATGTGAGGTCGAGCGCCCAGCTCCCCCCGTCCTCGCATACTCTGACCGGATCTCAAACGACCCCAAAGGAGGTCTGAACGGCCTCCTTGGTCTTTCATCCCTCGCCGCGAACGCGTGCTCTGAACTGGCACTGACGGTATTGATGGCTGGTGAAGGCGCAGAAGGTGAGGGTCGGAAGCCGCGATGTGAAGGGGAGAATTGGACAGGTGGTGGTCCAGCCTGCGCTTCTGGTCTACGCTTCCCGGGCTGCTCTCGCGTCGATCGGTGTCTGTGTAAAGGCATACTCGTTGTTGTGGTAGTGGATGAAACGGAGGAGTTTATAGCTCACTAGAGCGCTTCGGCAACGGGAGAGGTGTGTTCAGGCTGCCGGGTTGTGTCCGCGACAGCACTCACACGACGAGCCTCTGACCAGATCTCGCGTTATGAGGTTCGCGCGCATTCACAGGCGAATGACGTTGGCATGAATCGCTTCCTCTTCCTCATCTTGAGACCATGCCGCCTCAAGCCCAGGTCTGTGGAATCGCTTTTGACTGGTGAAAAGTTCAGTCACATAAGTTGACTGATACCTGAGGACATGATCGAGGGAATAGAAGCGTCATGCCGTGTCGCATTGAGCGTTAGTCTTCAGAGCATACGCCCGTCGTACAGCCGTGGAGATTGGAGGCACGGTTTAAGGTGCAGCACGCCGTGGTCTCGAAGCTTGGACCCCGTTCACCCTAGCAGCCACAGCTGAATCTTGAATATCAACAGCAGATTCTTAGGCATCGATTGACCACACCAACATGACGTAAAGTCAAATCAGGCATCGAGGCACCCCATCGCAAGAAATTTGCACATGTCCAGCTTCGTGTTTGACAGTGTGTATAGGTAGGGTCTATGTAGTCTGAGCCAGTATTATCTGCACCTTAAGTCCGCAAAGTGCAGCTGAGAATGAAATGTGAAGTAGTTTAGAGGTTACCAGTGCACCGTTTTACGCTTTTCCCGCTATATGCGACGGACATGTGGTAAGTAGAGATCGTGTCACGCCCCAATGGTACACCGGACTCCTTGCGCTGTGTAGGTTAGTAGGCTGTATATGACACCAACCTTGAAGCAGGAGACGATCTAGAGTGCTTCTTAACCCAATTTAAAAGATTGCTTGCACCTCGAAATCTCGAGTAACGAATGACCTACGAATGACGCCAGATCTAATGCAATGTCCCATCCTAGCAGCTCTATCTTCCAGCAGCATACTTCTTGGTCCAATCAGAAGCAGTCTTGTCAAATTCAGCCTTGTTGTTGCGAAACTGATCTGCGATGCTCGGCTCCACAGCATCGTCTGGCTGCGGCGTTTCTAGTGTGATGGAGACGAGTCGCAGAACCTCGTGAATCTTGTTCGGTGGCTTCCATTCATCTGCGCGTAGCATTCCCAAGCACATAGCGCCTCGGTCATCGTTCGAGACATTAGGATGGTAGATCTTTGTTTTGAAGCTCAAGACTGGTGGTTTGAATGGGTACTCTCGTGGCAGGGTGATCTGGATGAGGAAGCGGCCGCCCTGTTGTCGTTGTGCCAGCTCTAGGTTAGCTGTGCACACGATTCGTCACAAGCTCCTGGTGAATTCGTACCTGGTAGGGAGTGCCTGAGGGGCCATCCAGTATGACCTCCCATACGTTCATGTCCTCCTCGTTCGCAAGGGTAACCTGAGTGCCCGGAGGAGGGTTGCCTTGGATGTCGGCCAGCTCCTACAGAGTATTAGTACGACATTGCAACAGCCTCTCAGCTTGGTGACCTGACCTTCATGATGCGTTTGTTGGTCGTCATGGTGTCGTGTGTGCAAGTGGGTTGTGTAGTGAACCTAGTCGAGAAACACACAAGTTCGTCCCTTTCAAGTTATCACCTAGAGAGGTTGAGAGAGAACGAAAGGGAGCGTATGGAGGAGGAGAGAGAAGAAAGAGAAACAGTCATCTACCAAAGCCAACAGAGGCAGACAGGCGCAGGCAACGCTCTTTAATGTCACGATGCCTGTGTGGAGTAAGGTTCCTGGGCTGCCTGAGGTTACTGCGAACCAATAGCTCCAAGAGGTCGAACTTTTCCCTTGAGGTAAGAGAATCAGGCATTAGTTAGGCGTTTAGGCACTAGGTAGCTAGGTAGAAAGCTACAGCCCACCAGCTCGAGACCTCTCTGCCTGCATAGAATGTGCTGTTTGTTTGCTGCCTGAGGTTGTAAAAGCCCCTCGCCCCCACGCACTCGTAGACGCATCGTCGCAACGCGCGAACAACACTGCAGCCTAGCAACGCGCTCGCGCACCAATCACGCCTTGTATACGATATACTCGGTGGCTGTGCGGCCCCTGGTGCGTGTTGTGGTATAGTATATAAACTCCAGCGCCTCGCCCGCGTTATCTATGACTCTTTTCTTGTTCGTCACCGCTGCCGTCAAGAAACGTAACAGTGCCACGTTCGCTTTCGCTTGACTGCAAAGTGTTCGTGCTCTGTCCCAGCGCGTCGATACCGCTACTACCACTACCACCACCACCACCGCCGCCACCCCACCCCACAACATACACGTTCATTACTCACCCACTCACACGGACCCCCTACCCTATACCCAGAGCGGGACCGTCATTCGTTAGGGGAGAGCTGTATCTTCTGTAGGCACTATCAGAAAGGCACACGGGCACACGCTCAAGTCTCCGACATCTTGACACAATGTTCAAGCGATCTTTTGCTGTGACGAAGGACCGCGCAGGCAAGGCACGCAAGGTGTCCAAGCGTTCGTTCCGTGACGATGCCAAACAGAGGATGAGGGAAGTGATCAACACTGCCAGTCCCGATACCTCGCCGTCCGTCGGCGGATCTTCTCCCAAGCTCAACTCGGCCATCGTCACGATTGCTGTGGGCAAGGACCAGCGCCTGTTTGCTGCACATGAGGATGTACTCTCGCGCTCGCCTTGGTTCGCCGAGCAGGTGCGCGAGCAGTTCTTTTACTCTCCCGGCCAGAGGCGTATCAACCTTCCCGACGAGGAGCCTGAGGTCTTCTCCGCTGTCCTTGAATACCTCTACAAGGGTGACTACTACCCACGCCTCCTACATGACAGGAAGCGTAGCACCTGGACGCTCGAGGACGATGGTGAGGACCTGGCAAAGGTCACCGCTTCTCCAAACCCAAGCGACACCCCCCAATCAAAGAAATTTCACGGCTTCAACGAGTTAGCCACGATCTACCACCATGGCGTAGGCGACTACATTCTCCGTGACACTGTGGTCTATTGCACGGCGCTACGCTTCGGCCTGCCGGAATTGCAGCGCCTTGCTCTTCGCAAGCAAGGCTTGCAGTCTGGCATCGATGTAGCGACGATTCTTCGTAGCGCACGCTTTGCCTATGAGAACACGCCACCTAGTGACTCGAGACTCAGGGCCCACTATCTCGCGCTGATAATCCGCAGCCGCAAAACCTTCAAGAGGAGCGGCACAATGCAGATGGAGATGGAGAAAGGCGGCACATCAATGTTCTTCGATCTTTTCGTGGCCATGTGCAACCATATCGATGATGTGGTTGAGATTGGGCAAGTCTCTTCCCCTCCGTAGACATCGT
The DNA here is from genome assembly GCA_010093785.1 of Polychaeton citri CBS 116435. NCBI lineage: Eukaryota > Fungi > Ascomycota > Dothideomycetes > Capnodiales > Capnodiaceae > Polychaeton > Polychaeton citri. The sequence goes on from MU003853.1 coordinate 10,728, forward strand.
GATCTGAAATGCGCTTATCGGCAGCGAGATTGTAGGCTCGCGACTTTTGGTGCAATCGTGGTAGTACTTTGACTAATGTGCCTTGATCTCGCAGTAACACCCGATCGCCCAACCTTGACTCGTGAGGTTCGCACGTTGCTCCACACACGAAATCATTAATGCAGCTCGAAGCGACTTCCAATGAAATTGAAAAGGAACCACCCATCTCACCAAATTGCTGTTACATTCGACTCCTTTACTTGGAAATGAAATTGCCAACGATCAACCCACTGCTCCTTCGAGACTGCTCGGCGTTAAAGGATTGCTTCACTGCTCAGCAGTACTCTTACCGAACCAGATTGACAAGAACGCCATCAAGTCGAAATTGTTATCATTGCTTTTCTTTTGGTGCAAAGCGAACGCCTGGGAAATTGGGTGCTGTCTGTTCCTTTCTGCTCATTTGTTGGAGACCGTTGTTCCTTGAACAAGAAAGGACATTGGTGTACCATCCTGCTCCACTCTGACATGCCCCTATCGCTACGCCTTAAATGGTGGTAGCGGTAGTGCATATCATACCAACAGCTTAGCGACTGCCTTCGCGATCTCTTTGCTGCTGTATTCTCCACCAGGCTTGCATTGTGCTTGTTGTATCGTGTCAGTAACGTACTCGCTGAAGGTTTGCTCTACAGGCTGGAGTGCCTCCGGTGCTACAAGCTATATCGATGCAATGGGTCTGCAGTTGTTAGGTTAATCACATAGCACAGATAAATCGGCATTGAAATCGTCTGCCGGGATGTTGATTGATTCTTAGTAACACTGAGAGATTGTCAAAGGTATCACAGGTGACGGTTTTCATGATTGTCAAGTCACTGAATAACATGACATCGCAACCGTCTACATAGACTTGATGGTCCTAATTGCATGCTTGACGAACTTGATGCTCGGGCAATCGCGTCAAATGCCCGCTCCAGTAAGCGCGTCCGTGTTCCAAGCAACGTCATGTTATTGTTTCTCACGCTCAAAGCTGCATCATCGCCTGCAACCATGGTTGATCCGACTCTGACCATGCGCACACAATCACTGCGCATAGTATCATGGCCAAGGGCTACGACGACGAAGATGATACTGGGAGCGAGCGGAGAGGTATCGTCAGGACGGTCATAGACATAACCCTGAAGCCGTTCCGTGTAGCAACATCCAAGCCCGCCCAACGCGCTTACTTGACAACATTTCTCATCGTATCAACCTCCTCCATCCTCTTTGGACTCGCGACAGTCGCATATCTGCTCTTCTATTGGTCGTATATCCCGCGCATAGGCTTCGAGCGGCCTATCCACCTCCAGTTCGACAATGTCTTCACGTCGCATTCCCTGCGAGAGCCGTACCCGTATCCTTACGGCACAGCTGCCATCGCGCCAGACATCATCAGCGGCCAGCAGTACGATGTCCAAGTGGAGTTGGCCATGCCGCGGACGTCTGCCAACAAAGATGCGGGCAACTTCATGCTTGAGGTGAATCTCCTTGCACCGCACGAAAAAGGCTCTAACGGGATGCTCGATGCGGTCAAGGATGGTCTACTCCAGGCTGGCGCTCCTGCAACTGATCCCCGTCAATCTCTTGCTCGCTCACGGCGCTCCACGATCCTACCATACCGGTCTTATGGGGTGGAGCTGGCGTACAAATTGAGCGAGCTGCACTGGTACCTGCTCAGCTTCCGCAGTGAAGCAGAGAAACTGAATGTGCCCATGTTCGAGAGGGTCGAGTTTGGTCGGGGCTGGCGCAACGTCCCTGCTTTTCTCAAGGTGGAGATCCAGAGCACGCATCAGCTGCAAATATATTCCGCCAAAGCCGTCTTCAGGGCGCGATTTACCGGACTCAGGTGGCTCATGTACAACCACCGCCTGAGCACTGCAACTGTCTTCATCTTCACCTTTTGGGCTACAGAGATGGTCTTCGCCGCTGTGGCCTGGGGCGCCCTCACGCTTTTCCTCGCTGGGTCTGAAGACGACATGGAGGTCAAGGGGGAGGAGATCCACGAGGTGGCAAAGCATGTCAAGGAGGAGAAGACGGAAGATGAGAGGAGGCAATTGTCAGAGACAGAGCGCACTTTCCCTTCGCTGACCGGGCAGCCATCAGTGAGGTACTCTGAGCCGCCTATCAAGCAGGAAGAAATCGACGAGCCCTCCCTACTGCCGGAAGCACCTAGTAGAGCCGTGGAAGCCGACGACGAGGACGAAGATGGGGACTTCTTCATTGACTCAGGCATCGGCACGAGTCTTGAGAGTGGCTCAAGCAGGAGAGACAGCATTAGACGGCGGCGCTCGCAAAAGGGTTCGCGATATGGTGTGTGATGTCGTGTACGGACATGAAGGAAGAAACCAACGAGATATGCAAATGAGGGTGTTTTCGATGATTTTACCTATCAGCTGGACTCTACATGGCCATCCAGTTCGGGTTTGGTCATGCAATACAGCTAGGTAGCAATAGCAGTAGATTTCTAGACTCGCGCATAGTGTGTTTGCCGTAATTGAAACCAACAGACTTCAGGTTAGAGTCAAAGTGTGGAGGGCGCTATTTGCATCTACGCCTACGTCCGGTATCCTTCCACGATCCAGGTTGATCTGCAGTTTTCCCTAGGTAAGATGGCTGTCTCCAACTATTGGATGATACGATTGAATACTCAGCCTGGAGCACCAAGGAGGATAACGAAAACCATTGGAATGTACGATTGTCAAAAGTCAGAACAATCCTCGCCTCAGGCAGTGCCGCCACGATACCACCCATGTCCCACTCCAAAGCATGTCTTGCTTCCTCTGCTGAAGGGAAGTCATCGGACTGCTGGAGGGGGTGCTACAGTCGTGTGACCGATTTGGGAGAAGGCACCGCTATTACGTGAGATCGGACAGCTCCCCCAGGAACGACGGCGCGCATGGGACACGGATAGGACGGACAGTCGAAACACCGCATCGACGTGCAGCACATGAAACCCCCCTCAGCCAATCTGAGGGTGTTGGCGCTGCAACCAACGACCTCGCCGTGGTGGCACAGAGGGTGATCCGCATCCCACTCCACGAACACAGCCGGGCGCCCGTGATTCACAAATGGCCTTCTCGATTTGGCCCAAAAAGTCTGTCCAACACCCCTCTCCCCTCTCCCCTCCACCAAATCATACTTGCGGAGGGCCTTTACCTGTCACCCTTAGGCCGGCTGTCTTGAAACCACATGTTTTGGGGAAACCTTCAGATGGTTGATTAGTTTCCCGCAAGCCACGTGTCGAAGCCCCCCCTCCGAAAAGAGCCAAAGACCCGCTGCGTAGTAGATGCAGCAACAGACTAGCTGCTGCTGCTGCTGCTGTCGCTGCAGAGCCAAAATCGCCCTGTCTTTTCTCCTCCATTTGCCACCTTGATGCATTATCATCTCACCTTTACCTGCAATATTCTCATTGGTCTAAATGGGGGGAAAGATACAGGTATTGTCAGGATGGATTGGCGATAAGGCGGTCGATGTTGAATCCTGGGGAAGTAAGCACAGCACAGCACAGCACAGCACAGCACAGCGCGCGTAGAGTGCTTGCATGCGGTCAAACAGAGGAGGCGAACTCGATAGGCGCGGGGGGTTTCAGCATCACCTTGGGACTGGCCACTGGCTAGAACACCTGAGCACTTGATGGGCTCTTTGGGTTATTGTTTGGTCGCGCGACGGCTGATGGGGGAGGGGTTTCGATCGGGTGCGAAGACGAGGCGTAAGCCATCATTGTTCTCGCGAAGCAGTCTGAACATTGGGGGCGGCCGTCCTCGTGCTCGCTGTGACGATCATGGCTTTCGCGGGATGCCCGGTGGCATGCCATGTATGACTGCTGCTCACGAGCCGTAAGTCATCGACTGGAGCTGCTTGTCGGTCTAGGGTTACCTGGCCTATGTCTGGGACGAACCTAGACGACTCGCTATACGGTACATGGGTACGCAGTGCCTCTCGGGCCCGGAAGGGGGAGAGGGAGGAAGATGTCACGTCTCTCTCTGTGCATCGGGGCCAGTAGGCTATTTGCGGGCTTGTGCTTTCCAACGCGAAGCTAGTCCTGCTGGAGCAGGTCGATTTGCCTGTCAAGTCGACAACACCACTCCCACCTCAATACATGAGGTGAGCCGAGGATCGTAAGCCGCCCCCTCGACTCTAAGCTGACCTGACAGAGGACCTGAGGCAGGAAAAGTCTGTACGCATGGACGGGCACAACTGCTACATACAGTACATCGCATACCCAGAAGCCCCCTCTCGTCTCGTACCGAATAGGAAGAAAGTGGGAAAGTGTTGAGGGGGCATATGTCAGGGTTGGTGCCTAGGGTGTGACGCAGAGTAATCCCGTGCTGCGATGGCACAAGTATCGCTTTCTCACGTCGGATCTGGGGAGCCATGCCTGGGCGTAGCGTGAGTATCTGCTCCAGGAACGGCGCATGCGCTGGGAAGTCATGGATCACGATTGCAGGCGAAGTGGGAGGGGAGATGACATGGGCGACAGCGATCCTGCTAGGAAGCCAGCAGCAGCGCCGCGATCTGGTGTGTCGTGTGGGACGTGACGGGAGCATCTGCGGAGAGCCATGGGCTGGCTATTCTGATTTCCACCAGTGAGTTGCCACAGGCACTCATTGCGTCTCCTACCCAGGCACAGTACTGCCTGGGTGTAGGAACCTGGCCCTACCACATGCTACCGAGAGTCAAGCGGGCAGAGGAGAGGGCAAAGCCGGCGCGATGGGTCTCGCCAAGCATGGCTGTTCTACCCTCGCTCGCACTGTCAGCGGCCGGCCACAGACTCCATACGGCCACCCTGACCTCCAGCGACGCCTCACACGGATGAGCATCTCGCTCTGGTCCACCATCTGCCCTCGTGAGCTCCGCCTAGTTTGTGACCTAGAAGGCCATGGAAGGCTTCTCTGAACCAAGAGGGGCCGAAGGTGGGATTTTCCCTCTGAGGATGACATTATTGAATCGCTCGACAGGCACGCCACGTCTAGGTACAGCTCTACTGGTGTACGTATCCATCCATACTGCCTGGCTATTCGACATGCCGACTTTTTTTTTGGGAGAAGCATAGGCAGCAGCAGTTCGGAACGGAGGGAGTGATCGTTTACATCGTCGTCATCATCACCGCCTTCGCCATGTTCATCGTCATCACCACCACTAACATCATCTTGATGCCTGGAAGTGAAACAGTAGACACGGTCTGAGAGAGAATTGAAGCCTAGAGGTGGCTTATTGGCTATTTGTTGTCATCTGCCGTGTAAGAAGAATGCACCGTTGGCAGCAAGAATTTGCGGTCGCCATGCAGCGCGGTGTTTTGACGTGGGCGTGGGCGTTGGCGTTCTCCCTCTTGCATTACTATTCGCTTAGCGTTGACGGAACGTGCAGCCGATGAAGCCGATGTACCACCCATCTCCACCGCCGCTTGAGACAAGAGGAAATCTCTGCCCTGAGCTTTTGTGTTTCCCTCCCCCCACCCCCCACCCCCCTACTACGCAGGAGTGACGAAGACCAGCCGGAGACAGGCGCCCTGCGAATGGAATGGACTCTGCTGAATGGATAGCCCGCTAGGCCACTCGCCTGGTCACCATGGGTTCTGACTACTGTCGCAGCAGCAGCGGCTGCTGCTGTCGTATGCGCATGTATGTGTGTGTGTATGTGTGTGTGGGCGTTTGTGTGTGCACGCGTCTATGTACAGGACGTAGATACGGACGTAGATGCGGGTGCGGATGGGGTGTGTTGGCTGCAACGACTCCTTGCACCGCCTGCCTGCCCGTCTGTCTGTCTGTCTCTCTCCGTGTTCCCTCCTGTGTAATCATACCCTCGCTCCCCCTTGCAAGATTGCAGTACTTGCTCTCCTCACGTCGGCCTAAACGCGCTCTTGCGTGCCAGACCAGACGGGAGCGCAATTTCACGGTTGGCGAGTGCCAGTGCCCTGAGCGTACGTGCTTGCGTCACCCGTCCCCGTCACCGTCACCGTCACCGTCACCAGAGCAGAATCCGGACGGGTACAGCACACAGACTACCGACTGCTGCCCACAGCCTATCGATTAGTACGGGACTGTACTCTAGTACTTACTTGGGTACTCTGCAGTGCAGTGCAGCGCAGTGCAGTGCCGTGCGCTCAAGGGGTAAGCCTGTGACCGCGCGTACAGGTGCCGTGCTGTGTCCTACGCGCGGGAGCCTGCCTGGCTTCGCCCGTCGACCGCCGGCCGGCCGGGAGCGAGACGAAAAAGCAGACAAGCAACGCGAGCGAGAGCGAGAGCGCGGGCGACGTCTTGAGGGAAGGGAAGTGGAAGTGGAAGGGAAGGGAAGGGAAAAAAGAGCCAAGCCCATCACCTGCTTTTGCCGTGGCCCATCAGGACAGGAAATCCACCGATTCACATCCACCCGGTCAGCGTCATCTTTTCGAGGTGGTAGTCGCTGCCTGACCACTAACGTGACCTAACCCTGCCCTTCGCTCCTCCTCACCCTTTTGCCCATTTTCCATTACATCTCCTACTCGCTAATACCATCGTCGCCCTTTTCCCTCTCCCTCTCGACCTCCCTCCCTCCCTCCCTCCCTTCCTCCCTACGGCCATCAACCCAAATCCGCGCTCTCGCCTGTCCTCGCTGTCTTGTCTGCGTGGCGATTCTGCCTCTGCGATCCTCTGGGCTGGACTCTGCGGTCTGACAAAACGCTGGGCTGCAACTGGACTGTCTGCTTGTCTGGCCGGCTTGGCTTGGCTTTCACAGCCACCTACCCAACCCGTAATCGCACGCGCGCGCGCCCTTCCCCCGAAACACTTTGCAGCCCTTTGCCGCTTCACCACTTTGTTGTGCCGAACACTCCTCTGTGACCTGCGCCTCTGCCCGCGACCTGACGAAGCCTCTCATCCACGCCTCAGCGTGTTTGATCTTCTTCCTCTTTTACCCAGTCCGTCGCAAGACCTACATCGCGCGTGCTTTCGATCCGTCCTCAGCAGCTGTCACTTCTCGCCATAGCCGTCGCCTTCGCTCGCCCGCAACGACCCAAGCGAAACACCGCATCTCTCTCTCACTCTCTTACACGCGGACGTCCTATTTACTTACGGCCACGTCCTTCGCTCAAAGAGTTGACGCGCATCACTAATAAGACCCGAGTCATCGTTCACTCGGCCTTTCTTGTCACGAGATTATAGTCACCCACCTACCTAATCGCGACTTGTGAGAGTCTACCGACCTTCATTTTCCCGGACACATCTCTCCGAGCGAGACCGGTCCTGCCACTCGTCCTCTCGAGAGCCTTTTGAAGTGCCCGACGACTCGAAGACGCTGAGTCTTCTTACCGAAAATCAGACAGCCCTGACTGTGCATCATCTGTATGAACGCACGTCAGTAAGACTAGTACCTTGTTTACAGAGAGCAGCTCGGCTTGCGCTGGTGCTTTGAGGGTCAAGGAACGGTCAGTCAGAGCCCATCTTGCGGTTCACTTCCAGAAGTGAAGGAGGCACGTTTACTGACCCTTCGATAGGTTTCATCAGACCGTTTCGACCCTTGTGGTGCCTTCCACCTACATCATGCCTGCCTTCTACTCGCAGTCGATGGCGAACCAACTGCCACTGACGCCCCCGGACTCTGGATCGGGTTATAATTATAGCAGTATGCACTATACGCCTTATGTCGCACACCAGGGCCAGTCCCGCCTCGACAATGCCTACGACTACCCACAAGGCTACATGCAGGCACAAGCTGCACCCCCACAATCCACGTTCCAGTATCCTCAGCCTGGCTTCCAGACTGCCAACAGGCTACCTCCGATCTCAAGCTATTACGAGCCTATAGGCGCTCCCACCCTGCCACCGCTGCAGATCCAGGAGCGTGTGCCATTCAGCGATGACCTCCAGCGCAGACTCCACGAACAGCAATCCGCTGTTGCCCGTGAGCAGCAGAAGCAGGTCGTCAAGGAGGAGAAGGCCACTGGTGGCGTGTCCGCCAAGCTTGACTATGACATGGAGCGCATGACAGACTTTGTCACTGATGCTACTCAGTCGATGTATGGTTTCCATCAATCCCCCATCTGCTTGGCAGATATTGACGTGACTCGAAGCTTCCAACAGAACGTACACAGCCAGCCTTCGTTCCGAAAGTGGGTACACCAGGTACTTTCCGCCACTCGCCTGCCATCGGCTACCATCCTGCTGAGCCTTCACTACCTGAACGACCGCCTCACCAACATGCCCCACTCAGTCCAACGTGGCGACAACCAGGTGTACCGTCTGCTCGCCGTGGCGCTCATCCTCGGCAGCAAGTTCCTGGATGACAACACCTTCATCAACCGTTCCTGGTCTGATGTCACCGCCATCAAGGTAACCGAGCTTAACATGCTGGAGATGAAGTGGCTCTCGCTCATCCGCTACGAGCTGCACGTAGACCCGACAGATCCCAAGGGTCTCCCTGTCTGGCTTGATGCCTGGAAGAAGTACGACGCTACTCAGACTGCCAAGCAGCAGCAAGCCCGTTTATCGCCTCTGAATACGAACGTGCACCGCCAGGCCAAGGAAAGGTACTCGCCTTACCCATCGCCATACAGCGCTACACAGACCCGTCCGGCCTATGACGTTTCCCAATCGTCGCGGCCGTCGCAGTACGCCCAGACACCTTATATGCCGGACGCGTGGAGTGCTGGCGAGCGCTCCTCGACCGCTGGTGATTTCTATAAGCGTGATCAGCGGTATCCTTCCTTCCACGAATTGGACGATGCCAGCCGCCGGGCGTCCGAGGAGAGGGCTCGCCATGCCAACGCCTATCCATACGCCTCAAGCGTCCCGTATTATCCACAGTCAGCATACGCCCCGGTCTGGGACCAAGGCGCGTGGAGTGGTGTACATCGATATGATTGTGGCTGCTCTCCATGCAATTACAACCACTACCGTAACTACCCCATGGCTGCCAATTACGCTGCTCAGACCGTGATCGGCTAGAGCATGTCTCCTCGACTGATGACGACCCTCCAACCTCTTTTCTCTCAGTCACTGCGCTTCGTGCGCCTGCATACCATCTGCTTCGTCTTCTCAGCGTTTTTTTCTGCATCCACAACATGTGCTTTGCACTGGAAACAGCATACCCCACCCAAAAAAGCGGCTCTTTTTGTGCACCAAGCACTACTGTTCATTCCACATATTACGACTACGGCCGATGCTCTGACCGACCACACCTGCAAGGCAGTGGCGCGTCATTAAGACATACATCGGGCACTGTTCCGGATCCTTCCCTTTAACGATAGATATCGGTGTCCTGTTCACTGGTAGACGATGGTCTTTGCTGGCTTTGTTTTCTTTCTCTTTTTTTTCTTTCTTTCCCCTGTTTTCAGTTCGAGCAGGATGTCATGGGTTCCCTTGTTATAATCCTAAAAGGCACAGCGAGGGGTCGGGTTCAGTCGGGTTTCCTTCATGCATGTGCTTCAACTTCCTCATACCTGCTGCGTTTTTTTTTTTCCATCCTTTGCTGCAAGCATGGCGTTTTACTGCAAAGATATTAAAAGGGCAGGGTTTTCAAAAAAGACAGTTCAGGTTGTGGAGGTTTTTCAACATGACGTGACATCTACTACTACGTTCAGAAATTTCCCTCTACATTATGCGGATCGGTAGTGAAGAGTGAAAGTGATTCTTACGGTCGCAAGCTATAGTTGGCAGAGCCTTTTTTCCATCAATATACGTGGTCACAATACCCTTCTTGGGCGAGGGACTCGAAATTCCTGAACAGACTTACATTTCATTTCTATGTATTGGATCTCATACCTATACTCGTTGTGTCTATGACCAGGAGTCATGCAGATGTGGGGGTGATCGATCTGAGCAAGAATTGTTCTGGTACGTGCTGCCACTGCTAAATGTGACATCACTTGACCGGTTTTGGGAACAAACTAAATTCGCCGGCACTTCCAATCCATCTCAGTCCACTACGCAGGAAACCCGGTAGTGTATTGCTAGGTTCATGAGCACGTGAGAACAGGCCACTCCATAATTGACTTTGGGTCCTCACATTGGATTGGGTTCTGAGGAGGCACTGAGCGATTACGTATACGCACCTGCCTTCCCACAGTGGGACTTCGTGCTTGCCGTGTTTGACGGGCATCAAGCTACAGCGTTGCCTGACACTTCTAGGCACATCGGCTCGTACCATCTACACAGCTGGCCCTTTGAACGAGTGTGCCTCGTCATGGCAACCGACAGCTTAGCAGAGTCGCTAGCCAGGCTGCGGCTGGCATCACAGGAAAACCATGACTTCGAAATTGACGACATCCTCGACGATGCACAACCGAGGAAGCGGATCAGGAAGTCGCCCGAGGACGTCAGGGCGGATCTGGAACGGGACTTCCTGACGCCGTCGACGACCTTCAGCCCGCCCTGGCTCAACAGGCTGCAGCAGCGCTGGGATGCGCCAGTCAACTACAATGACCTGCTCTCGCTGGCACCCACTCAGACCAGGACGATCATCCGCTTCACCCGTGAAGGGCTGGAGGGCAGGGTGACGGGTTACCGCGAGGTCACCGTCCCGGCGAACAGCGCCACGGCCAAGAACTCGACCTCGCTGCTCCGCAAGCCGGCCAACAGGGCGGATTTCGTCCGTGGCGCCGCCGGCTTCTACCCCTTCGCCCCTGGCGGGCTGGATGTTGTCGAGGCTGCTGCAGCGTATGAGGACGAGTTGATACTGCAGCGCGGGCTCAAGGATGGCGCCAAGGCGGACAGGCTGAGCAAAGTCATTGACTTCGCTGCTGAGGGGGGCCTGTTGGAGGTGCCGCCTGGGTTTAGCCGTGGGATGGAGGTGGTGGAGAAGCCGGGCAGGGATGGCGAGGCGGCCGAGGAGGTGCAACAGGTGCTTGAGGAGGATGGCGCGGCGCCGAAGGTTGAAGGCGATGGTGAGGAAGGTACGACTGTAGATGGCGTTGTGCAGGAGGACGGTGGCGAGGGAGGGGATGAGGAGGATGGGGAAGAAGACGAAGAGATCGACGCCCTGCTTCCGGTTGAGTTTCCAGCCCTGGCCCCTCATGGCCCGCTCGCTGCTGCGCGCAATAGGATCGGCGGCCGCGAGTGGGCGCACATGGTGGACGTCAACCGTGAGATCACCAATTTCCGCGAACTGGTGCCTGAGATGGCGCGGACTTGGCCCTTCGAGCTCGACACCTTCCAGAAGGAGGCAGTCTATCATCTTGAGAACGGCGACTCGGTGTTTGTTGCCGCGCATACCTCGGCGGGCAAGACGGTCGTGGCCGAGTATGCGATCGCTCTGGCGGCCAAGCACATGACGAAGGCGATTTACACTTCTCCCATCAAGGCTCTAAGTAATCAGAAGTTCAGAGACTTCCGACTGACGTTCGACGATGTGGGAATACTGACGGGTGACGTGCAGATACGGCCGGAGTCGAGCTGTTTGATCATGACCACGGAGATTCTACGCAGCATGTTGTACAGAGGTGCCGACCTCATTCGGGACGTGGAGTTTGTCATTTTCGACGAGGTGCACTACGTCAACGACATGGAGAGAGGCGTTGTTTGGGAGGAAGTCATCATCATGCTGCCAGAGCATGTCACGCTCATCTTGCTATCGGCAACTGTACCGAACACTTACGAATTCGCATCCTGGGTTGGAAGGACTAAGAAGAAGGATATCTACGTCATCTCGACCTCGAAACGTCCGGTCCCCCTTGAGCACTACCTCTGGGCAGACCAGGCGAAAAAGGCGTTCAAGATTGTTGATGCGAACAGGAATTTCATTGAAAAGGGATGGAAAGACGCTAATGATGCCATGTCCGGCCGTGACAAGGCAATCGCTGCCGAGAAGAAGGCCAAGGATAAGGAGCAAGCTGCCGTCGCTGCAGGGCGCGGAGGTCGTGGTGGCCGTGGCGGCCAGCAGCCGCGCGGTGGACCACAGCAACGTGGCGGTGGCAACCAGAGAGGCGGACCCCAGCAGAGAGGACGCGGCCAACCTTCTGCTCGTGGCCAAGGCAACATTGCTCGTACTGGGCGAGGCGGTGGACGAACCACTGCAGCGCAAGATCGGAACATCTGGGTGCACCTGGTGCAGCACTTGCGGAAGGAGGACCTGCTTCCGTGCTGTATCTTCGTTTTCTCGAAGAAGCGATGCGAGGAGAATGCCGATTCGCTGACCAACCTTGACTATTGCACTGCGGTAGAGAAGAGTGCGGTCCACATGATTCTAGAAAAGTCACTCGCGAGATTGAAGCCTGACGATCGGCAACTACCTCAGATCAGGCGGCTTCGTGAGCTTCTCAGCCGCGGTATCGCCGTCCACCACGGTGGCTTGTTGCCAATTGTGAAGGAATGTGTTGAGATCTTGTTCGCAAGGGGTCTAGTCAAGGTGCTCTTTGCGACGGAAACTTTCGCTATGGGCTTGAATCTGCCTACCCGTACCGTGGTCTTTTCTGGCTTCCGAAAGTATGACAACAAGTCGTTTCGAGATCTGCTCCCTGGAGAGTACACCCAGATGTCAGGTCGTGCAGGTCGCCGCGGTCTCGACTCTGTTGGCACCGTCATCCTTGTCGCACCTGGCGCGGAAGAGGCACCGCCAGCGGCTCGCCTTCGCCAGATGCTGCTGGGTGATCCTACCAAGCTGCGCTCGCAGTTCAGGCTTACTTATAACATGATGCTGAATCTGCTGAGAGTCGAGGCCTTGAAGATCGAGGAGATGATCAAGCGGTCGTTCTCCGAAAACGCTACACAGGCGTTGCTGCCGGAACATGAGAAACAGATTAAGGTGTCGGAGGCTGACTTGGCAAAGGTAGTCAGAGAGCAGTGCGATCAGTGCGATAAGGATGTTGACGCATGTCACGATGCCAGCATTGAATATCAGCGACTCACTCGCGAGCTTCACCTGGCTATGCTTGGTACGCCAATCGGGCGCCGCATGTTCAAGCCGAAACGGCTTATCGTTTTCAGAGGGAAGAACGATGTCCGTACAGCAGGCATACTGCTTCGTGAAGGTGCCGGCAGGAGCAGTGCGCCAAGCGTGCAAGTGTTGGAGATCGTCTATCGCAACAAGCGCAAGCGTGAAAACGCCGAGTTCTTACCATACCTCCGGCGACTTCGCAGGTGGTTTGTACCGCTTCCAAAGACGGAGGCAGAGATGCAGCTAAGACAAATGATGATACCCCTAGATGATGTCGAGGCGCTTACAGGGACATTCCTACAGATCGATGTAGACGGTGTTCTGCGCAAGGACAAAGATGCGATGGAGCAGGCGAAGAAGGAATTCTTGACAGTCTCCACATCGTGGACTTCCTCGACTTGGGAGGAACTCGACTACCAGAAGCATTTGCGCGAGATGACAATCCGTGACCTCATCAACGAGCGGGTCAAATTCGCTACGGATGCGCAGGAGAAGGAGTGCATTCACTGTCCAGACTTTCCGAAACATTTCGCAATGGCACACGATCAATGGATCATCAGGGACAAGATCGAGTCGATCCGGATGCTCATGTCGGATCAGAACCTGCAGCTTCTGCCTGACTACCAACAGCGCATTTCAGTGCTGAAGGACTTGGAGTTCATTGATGACAATTCTCGGGTCGAGCTCAAGGGCAAGGTTGCTTGTGAGATCCACTCAGCAGACGAATTGGTATTGACTGAGCTGGTTCTGGAGAATGTGTTGGCAGACTTTGAGCCGGAGGAGATAGTGGCTTTGCTGTCGTCCTTTGTCTTCCAAGAGCGAACGGACTCGACACCAAACCTCACACCAGGGCTCGAACGTGGGATGGAGGTCATTGTCAAGATCTCGGAGAAGGTCAATCACTACCAGACTCTGCACCAGGTCATCCTATCCTCAGACGACTCCAACGATTTCGTTAGCAAGCCGCGTTTTGGTCTGGTCGAAGTGGTCTACGAGTGGGCGAGGGGCATGCCATTCAGTCGCATCACCGATTTGACTGACGTGCTCGAGGGCACCATCGTGCGAGTCATTACGCGCCTGGACGAGACGTGTAGGGAGGTGAAGAACGCAGCTAGGATCATCGGCGACCCTTCACTGTTTCAGAAGATGCAGACCTGCCAGGAGCTGATCAAGCGCGACATCTGTGCAACAGCGTCGCTGTACATGTAAGTTGTGTCCTGCGCTGGCTAGCTAGCTGGCTGAAAGGAGTGCTGGTCAGGCAGCAAGGGGTGGCGACGTCTGGGATGGCGGTTCGTGAGCATCTACCACCGATGAAGCTTGGCCAGATTAGTGCTTAGACAGCATTCAAGCATCAGCGGTCAGCGGAGCGGTGTGAACTTCGAAGCCCAACTGTCGCAATGCAGAACGAGATCAAGCAAACCTAGCAGGCCGCCACGCATGGATCCAATTCCGCTTCAGTAGTCTTATATCCTCACTCCGTTGTCTTGGGCAGGTGTTCTGAAACAAGACAGAACAGGGAGTCGTGCATCGTCATCGCGCATGTGCATCCTTTCGTGTGCCACCATGTGCGCGCAGGTGGTGGTGGTGGTGGTCGCCCGCTCCCAGCTTGAAACACATCTAGACAAGGGACACTTAACCCGGTAAAATGGGTTCTGAAGGATGACTGTTTACATTGCTTGTTATTGAGCAGATGCCGGCAACTATCTGTGTATGCCGGCACGAAACAGTCGGGCAGATCAGTAAGTGTCTCACGGTGGATTGCTTGCGTTTTGACAATGCGACAGTATGATCAGTCAATGTCACACGCAAAAAGCTTTAGAGTTTCAGACCATCAGAGGTCTTGGCAGGCACGCTGTCCCTCTTCCTCTCTCCTCTCCACATCTAAACGAACCCTTGGAATCTACTGCGAGGGACAAGAAGTCGAGGGTATCCAGGTGGCGACGGCACACGCAGATAGCAGTCTACATAGAGGAAGAGACTGAGAAATCGCTAGATAGAGAGAGAGGCACACAGAACACAGCACAGAAAATCCCCACCAAACCTAACCCTACCCTTCCTATGGTTATCCCACCTTCCACCCTGCCGCCATACATACACTTTTTTAACCTTACCTACGCTCCCCTGCTGGTGCATTGCAGAAATACCAAACCAAACCACCACAGCGACACATCTCCCGTCCTTTTATCTTTTGACTTTCATTTTTCGAAAAGTACTGGAGACTGCTCTGTACGGGGACAGCAGCAGCTACAACAACACCGACAATAGCAACCTTCTCTCCAGCATATCCTTTCCTACCGTCCACACACTAGTATTTCCCTCCCACACTTCTGACTCGCGGGACTTCTCTCCCTCCCTCTTCCCCCCCCTGACTGGGTTTGATTCGCTTTGAGGACACTTTGATCTCATTCCTCCGCTTGTTTTATTCTATATTTCGGTTTTGGGGTGGTCTTGTTAGAAAGGGCAATAGAGGATCAACCACCACCACCCTCGTCGCGACATGGATGCTGCCGGTCTGAGGAACCGCATTCAAGCCACGCTTGATGTGAATGCGGATATCCGCCGGCAGGCAGAGGAGGAGCTCAAGATCGTACGGCTACCCTTTACTGCCTGTCTTGCTGTTATGAGTTGGGAAACGTAGTCGAGCTGGGAGCAACAGAAGCTGACTCGACCTTTTTTGGCATGTGCAACAGGCTGAGCAGAACCCTGGATTCTCAGATGCGCTGTTGAATATCCTACAGTCGGAACAGGATCCTGGCGTGCGGTTGTCGGGTATGGTAACACCTCTCTCGCCTGGATGGACAGTCTGGGTTGGTATCTGGGCAATGTGAGAATGCGGGTTTGCTAACTCCGGTCGCCAGCTTCGGTCTACTTCAAGAACCGCATAAACAAGGGCTGGCAATCCGCTGCAGATGAGCCCCCCACGTCCGCCGCCATTAGCGATCAGGAGAAGGAGGCCGTCCGGACGCGGATCGTCGCCGTCATCGCATCCAGCCAGTCGAATATCCGCGCTACCCTTATCGTTGCGCTGCAGAAGATCCTCCACGCCGACTTCCCGAAAGACTGGCCGAACTTTGTGGACATCACAATAGGATTACTCGCGGCGGACAATGTGCAGTCGGTCTTCGCAGGCTTGCAGTGCCTGCTGGCAATATGCAGGACATACAGGTTCAAGCTTGGAGACTCGAGGCAGGATTTCGACAAGATTGTGGAGGCTACGTTCCCGCAGATGCTGAACATTGGCAACAGCCTGGTGAACGAGACGAGCTTGGAGGCGGGAGAGATGCTCAGGACTATTTTGAAGGCGTACAAGCATGCCATCTACTTCGAGCTGCCTATGCAGCTACGCTCGCACCAGGCGATGGTGGATTGGTGCACGCTGTTCCTGCGGGTGGTTGGGAAAGAGTCGCCGGAGAATGCCATGATTGAGGACTTGGACGAGCGGGAACTGAACCACTGGTGGAAGTGCAAGAAGTGGGCATACGTCAACCTGAACAGGCTGTTCGTGAGGTATGGCAACCCGGCAAGCTTGCAGAAGGGGAACGGCGAGGACTATACCGAGGTCGCGAAGTCCTTCATCAGCAACTTTGCACCGGAAATCTTGAAGGGGTACCTGCAAGAGATTGACCACTGGGTTAGCAAGAGGAGATGGTTGAGCAAGCCCTGCTTGTCATACACTCTGGCTTACATGGATGAGTGCGTAAAGCCGAAGACAATGTGGGATCATCTCAAGCCTCACATGCCTGTCTTGATCGAGCATCTACTCTTCCCTGTGCTCTGTCAGTCGGAAGAGGATCTGGCGCAGTTTGAGGAGGATCCGGCCGAATATTTGCACCGCAAGCTCAACTTCTACGAGGAAGTCTCAGCGCCTGATCTCGCTGCAACCAATTTCTTGAACACATTGACGAAGTCACGACGGAAACAGACATTCGAAGTGCTCACGTTCATTAACAACATCGTGAACAAATACGAGGCTGCGCCAGACAACGAGAAAGACCCAAGGCAGAAGGAAGGTGCGCTCCGCATGATCGGAACGCTCTCAGGCGTCATCCTAGGCAAGAAGAGCCCTATTGCAGATCAAGTGGAGTATTTCTTCGTCCGGCACGTCTTCCCAGAGTTCAGAAGCCCTCACGGCTTTTTGAGAGCGCGAGCCTGCGATACGCTGGAGAAATTCGAGTCATTGGACTTTAACGATCCCAACAATCTCACCATAATCTACCGCAATATCCTCGAGTGCATGGCAGATCCCGATCTCCCTGTGCGAGTGGAAGCAGCATTGGCCCTCCAGCCTCTCATCCGGCATGACCCAATCCGGGTGATGATGCAGCAGAACATCCCCCAGATCATGCAGCAGCTGCTAAAGCTTGCAAATGAAGTCGACGTTGATGCCCTTGCGAACGTGATGGAGGATTTTGTTGAGGTTTTTGCAACCGAGCTCACGCCATTCGCTGTGGCTTTGAGTGAACAGCTGCGTGATACATACGTTAGAATCGTCCGAGAACTCATCGAGCGTAACCAGTCTAAGGAGGGTGATGACAGCTATGGTGACTTTTTGGATGATAAGAGCATAACAGCTCTCGGTGTATTGCAGACGATAGGGACGCTCATACTGACGTTGGAGAGCACGCCTGATGTGCTGGCGCATTTGGAGCAGATCCTCATGCCGGTCATCAGTATCACACTGGAACACAAGCTCTACGATCTATACAACGAAGTCTTCGAGATCATCGACAGCTGCACATTTGCCGCCAAGGTCATCACACCGACTATGTGGCAAGCGTTTGAGCTCATGCATCGTACATTCAAGTCTGGTGCGCAGCTTTACCTCGAGGACATGCTGCCTGCGCTGGAGAACTTTGTCAACTATGGCTGGAGCGCACTCATAGAGAACCGGGCGTACCTCGATGCGATTGTCGACATGGTGCGGACGATCTTCAGAGACGATAAGGTCGGTGGCGTGGATCGCATCTGTGGCTGCAAACTTGCCGAGATCTTGATGCTGAATCTGAAGGGAGGGATTGACGACTACATTCCAGAGTTCATCCAGCTCGCGATGGGAATATTGACCAACGATGAGCTCAAGGTGAAGTCATACCGAGTGCACCTGATGGAGATGATAATCAACGCTGTCTACTACAACCCGCGACTCTCACTCCAGGTGCTCGAATCGAACGGCTTGACCAACAAGTTTTTCAGCATGTGGTTCTCAAGCATCGACGGCTTCTCACGGGTACATGACAAGAAGCTGTCAATCGGTGCAATCACTGCTCTTCTGACCCTCAGAGCAGACGAGGTCCCTACAAGCGTGCAACAAGGCTGGCCTAGGTTGCTGCAAGGTATTGTGCGCCTATTCCAGACGCTGCCAGCCGCCTTGAAGAACAGGGAGGCTGCGCAAGCTGATGATGATTACGGCCTCGGAGCTGATTACGAGGACGAGGATGAGGACGAATGGGAAGGGGAAGACTGGGACAAAGAGGAAACCGAGGAGACGAGCGACATCAAGGACGAGAGCACAGCTTACCTCGATTTTCTCAGTCAGCAAGCACAGAAATTCAATGCCGCAGTCGGTGAGGCGGAGGACGATGATGAACTGGAGGAGGAGAGCCTGCTAGAGACACCGCTTGATAACATGGAGCCCTATGGCCTGTTCAAGGAGACGTTAGGAGGTAAGTTATGGCCCTTTGTGCGGGAATCCCAATGCCGATTGCATACTGACGATGATCCCTAGTCCTCTCACAGCAGCAGCCCCAGCTATACAGTCAGCTCACTGCTGCTCTCACTCCTGAAGAACAGCAGGTCATCAAGTCTGCCATCGAGCAAGCGGACAAACTCCAGCAGAGTGCCGCAATTGGTGACGTGCCGGGTCAGATGAATGGAGGCGCGTAACGTGGGATCTGTATGTCTGAGTGTGTCTGTGCTGTGCCCTTGCATTTTCACGAGCGACGAGATAGGTAGATACCCCCCAAATTTCCATACCTTTCTGCACAATAGAGAGAACCTACCGCCTTAACATGAAAGCCTGGTCGGCGCACTGCATTCTGGTAATGCGAGGGAATTGGCATGAACTTAACAGACCATACACACTACACAAGTTCCGCTCCTGCACACTTGTAAACCTCTCCAGCATAGTATTCAAAGTCTATTGAAAGTAGCACATGGATTTTGAAACAAGTAGCGATGCAGGTCGCGAATGTCCAAGGTAAAAGAGTGATGGCTTCTACGCACCGCTCCATCGGCAGCTTTGCCGAACTGCAACTCCCGTACCTCCGAACACGTGCTGCATCACTGTTCGAAGAAATCATCACATAGTACTGGTCATCGTACGGCTGCTGTATCTCACATTTGAAATGTCTCGAGCAACACCTATCCGGCGCACAGTCCGCCTCGCGCTCAGCAGACAACCCGCACGCGTCAAACACCTCGCTCGTAGGTCCAATGCCACAGACTCAAGCAACACCAACGCTGCCGCCGCCGCAGCAGCTGCTGCACCGCGTTACGCACCCACAGAGCCTCCGTCAACCTCGCCGCTGAATCCAGCCGCTTCCCTACCCGGCGCGGACCCTCTCACTCCTATCCCGCCGTCAGGACACGACTCGTCACAAGCCCATTCTGCAGCGCTAGACGCGGCAATCGCGCACCGCCTCGCCGCCGGCACAAGGTTCGATGCACCCAGGAGCCAGAAGCAGCAGCCGCAGCGGATCCCGAGGCTGCAAGGTGGCTACGGGCCGGCGGTGTACCTAGGCACGCTGTTCTTGGGGCTGGCGGCGACCGTGCCACTGACGTACTGGTACTATGGGTACAGGAAGGAGCAGATGGACAGGAAGCGGTATCAGTTGCTGATGGAGGCGCAGGAGAGGTACAAGGCTCGTGGAGGGAACTGAGGGGTGGCTTGGCTATGTTTGGTGACTATTGCGGCTTGGGCTGGCTCGGGTGCCTCCTCATTGTGCGAGTTCAAATCTCGCACTCAGCGGATTGTCATTGGATGACCTGCGAATTCGTTCCGAGGACACAGTTTCCTCATTCGGGACACTGGCGTGGGTGTCTACCTGAAAATGTCGTTATGAAAGTATCGAGAGGATGGATGATGGCAAGGATGACCTGCTGGCCACAAAGACTAGAAACAGACGCGTGGCATTGCCCCTGACTTAGACGCAGATGCCTTGGGTCTGGATGAAACCACTTGCTAGCGAAAGGAGAAAGACAGGCCTCAGGACTGGTGATGCAAAAGTTGTAACATTCATTGTCGCTGCTGCATAAGCCTCACAACGGCGAGGCCAGTACCTTGCCACCCTAAATGAAAGCCTGGCACGGAAAACTTGTTCGAGCAATGCGTGCCTTCCTGCAACTAGCCACAAATCTAAGCTTCAAATATGCCTTCAGAATTTTCTGTCCAAGTCGCCGGTGACGAAGCATGCAGAAGTAACGCATACTTTCACCCCCCACCTTCAACGCACCTAAACTTCGAGATGATCACATTCATTCGGGAAGCTTCACTGGAACGACAGGGTGTGGACCATACGGCCCTTCTGGTCCCTGAGTAGTGAGATATTTGGGCTCATTCGTTGGAGCCTGCGGTCATAAACCAAGTCGGAGATTCTTGTGCTCATTCGGCTGCCCCTGTTCGAAGATACTGCGTCAATATCATAGAAGCTGAGCTCTTTCAAGTGGCGGCGATTCCCTCCAAGGTGCCGAAGCCATTGCAATAGCTGCTTCTCCCAGTGGCGTGACGTTGGGCACGCGATGAACTTGTTTCTGGAGTAAAACAGCCTGAGTACGTCGGCACGAGTTTGACGGCACACATGTGCCAGCGTAGGTGGTGTGATCGAGGCTAGTCTCTTCTTACGGACCTTCTTATCCCAAATTGGCACCTTCGCAATGGCCTGAGAAATCTCGTCATTATCATCAACAACGCCATAGTAGATTCTGGCGATCTTGGCTCTGACGCTGCTCGATACAGTGGTTATGACGGCAATCGGTTCGCTTCTGACAGTGGCGTACTCGCATATCTGCAGCTGGATCTCCGCAGGTAAGTCGAAGAAGCGGAAATGAGCTGGCGGTTGACACATGGATGCCTGTGAAGAGGGATCAGACTGCGATGACCTCGGACTTTGGACAATTTGACTTACCTGTACCATCTCTGTTGTGCTGCCTGCGAGATGCTAGAGCTGTTCCAGTTTTAGTGGACTCGTCTTCGACAGGTATTATCGAGTGGGGTGTAACAAGCTCTGTCATCATCCAGGGATGAAAGTTCAATGTAGCTATTGTGGATGGTCAGCAACACGATCTTGTAGGACGGGGACGGCTTTTTAATATCGTTATGAATAAGATTGAGGGCGCGGGAATTCCCGAAATAGTTTTTGTTTCAGGAAGGAGCGGTGCTGCAAGTGTGAATTGAGCAAGGTCAATTACAGTAAGGTCATTCACAGCAAGGTCGGTTACGCGTATTAAACCACGAGCCGCAAGCGTGATCACCAAGTTGATTGCGTACTCTACTTGCAGCTGATTTGCTTCAAAGTGTCTGATCGGCAAGAATCTGTGTAGGGTGGGAACCCAAGCCCCAGAAGTTACTATAAAGGAGGCTGCTGCGACTTAAGCCTACTCGCTGGTCATTGCTGGCAATTTAACATACCCACAGCTTCACTTGCAGCACTCGGCTCAGATAAACGCGATTCCAGCATATTTCGGTTGTGATGATGCCTGTGACAATGAGCTCACCTCTTTACCATGGGTATTGCCATATATATACTGAATGATTCAAAGAGCGCTACCAATAAGTGACACAAGCTAAGGCTCGTCAAATGAGCTGCCAGCTAGCTGGAACGATATTACATCAATAGCTCTACAGAACCGGTCAAGGTGGTCGAGATTACTCTCAAGGCATATCGGAAAGAACGAAAGGAGATAAGAGATAAGAACAAGAAAGCGACTGGATCGGCAGACGGTGGGTTCAACTCCATAAGGAAAATGCAGACCACACGGTCTGGCTAAATATGTCTGAATGAAGTTACAACCAGTTCCAAACTACGTGCCATGCAAAAGTTCCATGCAAAAAGGTACACCGGCGAGCATTTAATCATGGAGAACACCTTTACAGACTTTCCCTGCCTTTTGTCTCGAAGACGCAACTTCCACTACCAGGCTTGCTTACCACGATAGCTTCCCCCAGCTTCTCGTCGGTGATATCCGGAAAGTTCTTCTTGTAGTATTCACTTATCCACTTTTGCTTCACATCCTCTACCTTGTCGCTAGGCACCAGATGTACAGAACAACCGCCCCATCCGGCACCTGTCAATCGGCTACCGTATGCACCGGCAGATCTCGCTAGTGTGCAGAGCTCGTCAAGCTCTGCGCACGAATTTTCGTAGATTTCGCGGCAGGATTCCTGGGTGGTGTTGAGGAGCTCACCAAGATCCTTGAGCACCTGCTCGCTCTCTTTCTCGTCGGCAGGAGGTGGGGCGTCGAGCAAGGCCTTGAACTTGAGGACTCTTATGGCTTCGCTGAAAACGTGAAGGGCTCTCTGTCGTATTTTGAACTTCTCGCCACGGACTGGGAATTTCTGCATGTATTTCTGCTCGATCTCATTGATCGATATGCCCAGGATGTCAGACAATTGCTGTCGCGTGTAGCCATCTTCCTGATGGAGGTAATGGTCGACTTTGGCAACCAAATCCTGTAGCTGCTCCTGGAATTTTTCCGGAGAGGTGGTATGATTGTTCGAGATGTCTTCCTTCTCTTCGAAGTATGAGTCGTGAAAACCTCTCAACGATACTCCCAATGGCCCTGCGTCTGCTTTGAGTGGCGCTTTAAGACCAAACACCTTGTGGAGAACAAGTGCAGCCAATGTACACTCCACTACTCGTAGGTTGTAGCAGATAGGTGCAGTTACGTGCTTGTCAGCAGCCACGAAGGACTGAGCGATTACAAAAGTCATTGGCTTTTTGAGCTCAGGGAAGGCGATGTTCTTTGCACTAAGCTGGGGGACGAAGGAGACGTAGAGGGCAGATCCTTGTGTAGGAAAAACTGAAGCAGCTTGGTCCATACCACCCGAGTTGACACCAACGTTACGCTCGGCGACAATGGCGACTTCCGTTAGCTGCTTTTTATCTATTATGTTTGCACCGTTTGCTCTCATGACTGCAAGGGCGGAAGCACAAACGAATGCAGCGGAACTGCTCAGGCCACCACCAGTAGGCACTGTTCCATCTGCCAGAATGTCCATACCGATACTGCTCTTGAAGTTCGGGATTTGCTTCTTCAGAAGCTCTGTGGCACCCACGAGTCCAGATTTGAAATAGTTGGTCCATTCCAACTTCGTCGAATCGATCTCAACGTGGCCGGTATCTGATATTCGGAACTCGCGTGACTCGAACTTGTGGGGGTGTACGTTGGCTATACGGATTGTTGATGGGCCTGATTCTTTCTCGTGGACGCGGACTGCTAGTAGCACATCGGCTGTGACGGCCATTGGTATGACCTCGTAAAGGGAGTAATCGATATGTTCGCCGATAATGTTGACTCGCCCTGGACTTCTCGAGACGAAGCTTGCCGGCTGGCCATATGTTTCTTTGAATTGGCGTAGCAATTGACCCCATCTTGACGTCTGTGTCTCCAGTGCATCATCTGGGTAGACGTCTACAAGCTCGGTTTTGGTCGGTACCTCCATTGTAGAGCTTCAACGTTGATGAAAACGCTTGGAAAGTTATTTTAGGAGAAGGCGTAATCAAGAGCATCAGAGAGAACGTCCAAAGTGCGAGATAGTATAGCAGCAGGGGAATCTGGGGTTCGCACAAGGCATATATGTTGGGGATTCGGTGCTCGACACAGCGCGACTCTACCATTGCTCTCCATGTTGCCCCACGTCACTCAGGCTTGCCCCTCGGCAGAGTAGGTGGAGGACCGAGTCCGATTGCGGGTTAAGATGCCTTGTATCTTGGCGGGACCGTCGGCTCCACTACTTCACGTTCTTCGACTGCTCTCGGTTCGGATTCAACGACGTACGACATGATTCTTGGATTGGTGTTGTTCAAGAATACCCTACTCTCGTCTGGACGGTACCTATAGCAGCTAGCCGTGAGACGCAAGATGGACATTTCTCATAGGCTTAGTTCTCACACATTCTACTTCGAAATTCCAGTCCTGCCCTACCACCAAATTACATGGACTTTGCTATCCAAGGAAAATGTGCTCCGGGAGCACGAAGCCATGGCTGAGGCCACCGAGACAAACCCTCTGCTGGTATGCATCTGGATAACAGTTCTCCCGTATCGTGACTTATCTCGCTGAATTGAAAGTGTGGTTCAGATCCCCATAGGCTGAACAACGTCAGGAGCTCTCTGCTGCCATGAGACGATACGAGTGCATGATTACGAGGCAGTAGCCTCCTTCGCTTCCCATAGCATCGAATTTTCCTAAACCACGCACGTAAAATAGTGAGCGTTTTTGTTTCCAGAAAACAGAGGTTGTAGTATAGGCTTTGCACGAGCCATGATCCGCCCGAAGAAGACTATGACCTCTCGCTTGCTAAGCCCCTTTCTGACAGCCTGTTTTAGCTCCGACAAAACATTACGGCGATTGTCATCATCTTGGTCAAAGTCGTTTTCTAATTGGTCGATGGCGCCTGCTAGGGCTGTGCTGATACTAGTGGTGTCAGCCATATGGGTAGGTGCTTGGTTGGTGCTGATCAAGTCGCTACCAGTCCTCATGTGCAGCATGTAAGACAACTCGCGGTATGGTACGGTACCGGCCGGTAAAGTTGGGTAGACATCATTGATTAGATGCTGATGGAAGATTGAGCAGGCTTGGAAAAAACATATATCTACCGACGAATCAGCCGTCAAGGCAAGCTTGAAACTTGCCGATTTGACTTTTTTTCTAGAATATCTCTGGCTGCTTCATCGACAACATCAGGCAGATCCTCAGGCAGTTTGGCTAACCATGCTGGGGTTATCCCACCTCTGTCAAACGCTGCTCGATGGGCCGCAGCGTATCTCAAAGCGGTCATGAAGGCACCACGGTCCTGCAGTATGCTGGCGACTTCCAGAGCGCAGCATGGACCTTCACGGGTCTGGAACCATTCTTCGTTCTGGTTTGAGTGATTGAAGAGGACAGTGAGGATATCACCCTTGATGTGCTCGCAACATCCGTAACTTTGAGCGAGGTGTGATATGTCAAGTAGTAGGATGGACACGGGATCCTTGCCTGTCTCACTGGTGAGATCGACAGATTTGCGGTAGAGCATCTGAAACAAGATGGTATTGAGCTTGCGAGCATACAATGCTCCTTCGTAATTGACTTGTTTTTTTAGGAGTCTCCTGCTGATCTGATATTGCAACATCCTGGAAGTGTTTCAGTGATGTGAGACTTTATAAAGCGGCATAGAGTCGAGCAAGAGTCATAGTTTCATGACCATGGTGCATAATTGCAACTTCTACCGGAACAACCCTACAGCTTCGAGCATCATCGCTAGGCACCAAGCAGAACCGGTCTGGCCACTCACCATCATCGGACTGTCGGAAGTAAGCACTGACTCCTGATAGGTATTAGCGGCTCAGAACGAAGTCTTCATCTTCGGTCTCACCCAAAACAATTCGAACGTTACCTCTGGCGTCCTTGACAAGTTCGGTTTTCTCGAGCATTGTTCTTGGTCACTTTGGATTGGCATCTAGATCGCTCATCGATGCAGAAGAGATAGTTGCTTCTTCAGCCTTACGCTTGGTCGACATTGTCTTTTCAACAGCCAGCAAGTTGAGTGACCTGATCCAAACAGTATTGCGCTGGAGCTTGTTTGAAGTTTGTGTGACAGTGATGCCTAGAGCCTTGGCGGAGGCTTGAGGTCGGGCAGAGCTGACTGCGGGTATTTGCGTGGCTATTTTGTTTAAGCAGCGCAGAAGCTATCCATTGACTTCCATTTTGTGCTACTCTACTCTTTCCTCGATGGTGATCATCTGCAGTGAAGTCTTGATGCTATCTTTCGGCATTGAATGTGGATTGTAGTTGGCCTGTAGGTACAAATAAAGATCATGTGAGGTACCACTCTGAAATGACTAGAGGTTGTCAGACTCTGCGCATCTATTGGACAGAATTGGAAAGCTGTCTCTGATATGCTACGTAATGTTTGTTGAGAGTCGGCTATTATCAGACAACTTGACCGAGACACCACGCCTATTATTAGCTATCTGGCCTGCTTTATTAATTACTGGGCGGCTACATGCAAGCCCATGTGTTGCCATGCAGCCATAGATTGCATTCTTGACGTAGCACTTCGCGACGTCTATAGATTCGTGCGTTGAATGGTGGTGGGTATAATAGCAAATGTACTTCGAGTATGTGTTATGAAGATTTTCTAGCAAGCATTCTTAGCTGAACAGTCAGCCCTGGACAAGGATAAGTACGCAGTCAGAATAAGGTATTGTCCGGGCATGTAGTCTAGAGCATGTTTCCGCTTAAGAAATTGTATGGAAAGTAGGTTTTAAAACATCTTAAATGATCTGTGTACGCTTACGTTATAGTATCATCAGGTTGAGGATTGAACGATGAAATGTACGTTTTCGCGACTTGCTACTAGGGAATGTATCGAGAGACATACTGATCAGCAACGACGTGTGTATATAAGTACTGGATGATCTTGAGCCTTTGACAGTGACTAAGCGAAAGTGAGGTGTGTTACCACAGATAATCGGTCTCTGAGCTTCAGTATAATTCAAAAACGAAAAGTGATGTTATGTTTAGTGGAATGATAGCTAGGCGAGGCAGAACAGACGGATCTAAACTTGATTAAAACGTCACATCGGACTTGAGGCCTTCAAACGAGGCTTGTTGCGTTTGCAAAGTTGTTGCAGGATTTATTAGGCCCAGTCAGATACTCACGAGCTATCATGTGCTCATATAGAGACATGATTAAGCAATAATGAATACTTCGGAAGATTCATGTACATGAGCATGTATGTTGGCATCTCTCCACAGATTTCCTGCTACAAGTACCGAGACCGTAAAAATGCACATTCCAACAGCGTCATTAGTCTTGGGGTCTGGTGTGATGCTTGTCCAATGATGCTGCTCGCATGTGACCAAGATTACCTCAAAGCCACGACGCACAGAGAGCGGCCAACGGGGCTGCCATTGAGGCTTGACGTATTAGGCTTCAAAAACCCTTCCGAACACCGAGCTTGAGTGTATGGTTATGGAACAATCACCATGATTCTAACCAGACACCAGTGGAATCTTGACTGACTTCTTCCCTGGAGAGAGATAAATTTTGTCTGCCGGCGATGAACGAATCAAACGAAAACGGAATCTCATTCTTTTCACCAGCATACCTGACTGTCCCGTGCGCAGTATCATCCAATTTGAACAATGACTGGAGACAGTGTTCCCATAGGCATCGCTAGAACACCAGATTATGGGGAAACGGAAGTGTCTCCAAACAGTTGTCTCTATGATGGCGACCGAATCACAGCATTACCTATGCGCGAAGCAACAGTCTCTCCCCCAAATGCCGATCAGACGCAAACAACCACTTCAACAGAGCCTCCCAGTAAAGCCAACTTGGCATTTTTGATGATGGCGTATGTTTTGAATAGTTTTACACACTGTTAGTAGACAGCTCACGAGGTGTATAGGCTGTGCTTAGCAGTCTTTTATCAAGCATTGGTACGATATACATCATACCAAGTCTTTGAAATGATGATGGTAACGATGGATAGGATAACACAATCATTGCCACAGCTATCCCAAGAATTACCGACGGATTCGACTCTCTTGATGATGTTGGGTAAGTGATGAACACCACATCGGCGACAAGGTGCTGATAGAATATTAGCTGGTACGGAGCTGGATATCTTGTAAGTAACTCTTTCGTCTCATCGGCGAAGGCCTGTGAGTAACCTCTGCTTTGTAGCTCACTACCTTCGCGTTCCAGTTGTAGTATGGCAAGCCATACAATCTTTTCCCAACCAAATGGGTCTTCCTGACAGCCCTTGATATCTTTGAACTCGGAAGCTTGGTCTGCGGCGCGACGCCAAAATTCGCTCGGTTTGATTCTAGGAAGAGTGATTGCTAGGATTGGATCTGGAGGCATCTTTTCTGGGTATGTATATGGATCTATCACTCGTAGAGGTTTCCTAGGTTGAGATTCGTCTTGAAATTCGTGTGACAATAGCTAAACAAGGCAATCCTTGCTATCGCAGCCTCCACGCCGTTAGAGAAGCGTCCAGTATATAACGGCTTACTAGGTACCATGTATGCCGTTGGTAGCATAGCAGGGCCTCTGTAAGTGAAATCAGATTTCGACTCAAAGTTGCAAGCTAACAATGCTAGGATGGGTGGGGTTTTCACAGGTAGGTGCATAAGAGGTTCGAATCCTTCTCCTACTCGTCCATGAAATGACTTTTGATACCAGATCATGTAACTTGGCGCCTCTCTTTCTACATCAATCTGCTTTTCGGTCCTGTTACAGCAGCTTGTGTCCTCTTCTTCCTTCCATCTAGAGATCGGCGAAAATCAGGGTTCTCGCTTCCTCTCAAGCAGAAGGCGAAAGAATTCGATTTCATCGGCTTGATACTCTTCATCCCATTTATCGTATGCCTGGTAGGTCTGACGTCGTTTCACCAATCTGGATCTCGACACTCTTTCTCGTGTATAAACACTGATTGTGATACCTCTGCAGCTCCTGGCTCTCCGGTGGGGTAGATCTTTCTGCATGTGTACGATACAGCCGAAATGGATAAGCCTCCTACTAATGGTGTCGGAATGGAACAGACAGTTGGAGCAATGCCGGTATCATCGCCTTGTTTGTGGTGGCAGGCGTTCTTTTCATGGCATTCGTTGCTGTGCAGATCTGCCTAAAAGAACATGCCACTGTGCCGCCTAACGTTATCAAGCAGAGGACTGTTTGGGCTTGCTCAATATACATCTTCTTCCTATTTGGCTCCTTCATGGCCTTCATACACTACCTGCCCATCTGGTTGCAAGCCATCAAGGGGAGTTCTGCCGTCCAGAGTGGTATAGATACTCTTCCAAACATCCTGGGTACAATTGTCTTCTCAATCGTAAGTGGTGGGCTTGTCGTTTTATTCGGCTATTACACCTGGACTTGTGTCCTCCCGAGCATTTTGGCCACAGTGGTACGACAGCACTATGATTTGTCTTGAAACTTAAGGTGAACTAGATATTGACACAGCATGCGCAGGGTGCTGGCCTCATCTCAAAGCTTACCCCAAGAACCAACTCTGCTCGTTAGATTGGGTTCCAGATATTGTATGGTGCTGGATGCGGCTTTGTATGCCTCACTTTGCCAGCAAAGCGCTGAAGCATTATCAGATGACTACACTGACTCGAGCATGTTAGGGCCTTCAGCAACCACTTGTTGCCATACAAACCATCTTACCAGATGAGCAGGTAGACGAGGGAACAGCTGTCATCGTATTTTTGGAGAATCTTGGAGGCGCCATCTTCCTCGCCGTGGCGCAGTAAGTGCTATGATGTAGCGGATTTCGACCTGCTACGTGCTTGACTGACAGTGATTGCCTTTGAGGAACGTCTTCAGCAATAAGCTGATCTCCAACACTATCGCCGAGAGAATTCCAGTGAACACAGCAGCTCTGCTCTCGACGGGAGCAACTGGGATTGACGAACTTGTTGAGCCACAGTATTTGAGTCAATTAAGCTGACTTATAGTAAGGCGGTCACGCAAACCTTCTACGTGTCAGTCGCCACAGCTAGACTTAGCCTTGTTGGGAGTGCGCTGATACCATGGATGAGTGTTAAGAGGGCCGGAGAGGAGAGGCGTCCTCATGGTGTTGGCGCGGACGTAAACAAAAAGGGCCCTACTCTGGGGCGGTCGAGTGGAGACATCAGTCCAATCTTGATATGACCCTGGAGAACAGTGCATGGACCCTTCAAGATTGTGGGGACCAAAGTTTTGGACCAATTTCCACGCGTTCAAATAACGCTAGTATTGAGGTTCAGAATTTAGACGTGGAGACATGAGAATTGGATGGCATCATCGCACAAGAGTTCTAACCCACTCGTATTATCTAGACAACAATAGCTGCTGTCGGCATTGGTTGACTTGATGGCACTCTTGCTTGCTTGCAGCATGACTGACCTTGTGCAGAATCTGCAACGTGCATTGCTTAACGTTCAAGCGGCTTAGTTGCCGAGTTACCCATGTCTTGTTTCTGTGTAATCCGCCGGCGTTTCTTTACGAATTATTCAATGCTATCCCTCCATCGGCGACCACAAGACTTCTTGTCCGTCACTGCATCAAGCCAAGGGCAGGCATATAATTACGTTATTAGTTCTATTACCGTCAGTACAGCCCGCGGAGTATGCTTAGACTACACATCAGTCACCAAGCCCGGAGTATTGCGCTTAGCAACTTAAGCTACACAAATGCGATGCTCGAACAAGTTGCAGTTTTGGATACTAGTGATTACGCTAGCGATTCGACATAATTATTCGTCTGGTTTGCTTGGATTGTAAAGCGGCTTAGTAAAGAGAAAACTCTTGCATCACCAATGTATCCATGCAGACCGGTCCTCACAAACATCAGCCCGGCTAACCTTTCGGGTCTCTGCCTTTTGTTGATGAGTGCGTCTAACATGCTCCATACGAGAGCAATGATTTAGGGTCTGAACTGCGTGTCGTAGAAGCGAGTAGACTTAGCGGGTTTAACATTGCAAGCAAGACACATCCTACACAGGACAGCTCTACACAATGTCGAGCGAGCAGAGGGACCGCAGCTCGCGCGAAGCAGCACACGCGCCACCAGACACCGCCCCTGATGAAACCCCAACGGATCACTTATCCAGATAGCTACTAATACCAATTCTAGACTGCAGAATATGTAGATTCGCTTACCCATTGGGATTGCGCACGTACTACTGTGCTTTTGGTTGACGGGAAGAAAGTTTGCTAGAGCTCAATTCGATGGATCGCTCAACTACGGTATCACAATAAAAGACTTGCCTTTAGCTGAACTACAACGAATCAATCATATGATTGTGGACGAACGAACGGACAGACTTCGACTTGATGGCTCGAGGCAGACAAACAGCAGCAGCAGCAACAGCAAAAAGCAGTAACAGCAGTGATAGTGACAGGGCTGGTGGGAAGACCCCAGCCAATCTTTGCATGCCCCCTCGCGCATTGCCCTGCTCTACTAGCGATTATTCACTGTTTTGCGTGAGCTTGGTCTCTGTAGCAAGCCAGATATTCCCCACATCTGCATATCCATATGTGGCATATTAGTAGCACCACCACTACCACCGCCGGGAGCTACGAAACCCACCACGAGAGCATTCAGCGAGCATATCCAGAATGCAGGGAGACGAGTAGATGTACTGGCGATCCAATCACACCAATCTACACCCTTTCTCTCGTGAATTGGTCAAGGTGCCACGAGAACTCATCCAAAACGATGAGCCAGATCCAACTTTGGGTGCAAACACTGGTAGTTTCTTGCCGAGAGATGAGAGGAAGCGTAGGTTTCCGGCACAAGCACAAGCGTATACGAGGTAGGCCCAGGGCTGGTCTTGAGGTGCTTAGCCCGGAGAGATCAGTGGAGAGAACAACACCAACCTTGTTCCGCGGGGAAGCGAATGCTGATATAGTGGTAAAGTTTCTATATGGCATCCCCTGTACCTACAGGTGCCGGTGGGTAGTTTGCGGCAAATTCCGAACTCTTACCAAAGCCGCCTTGGTCTCAATGCGGGGAGACCTCATCTCAGTGAGACGAAAAGGAATACACTATTCTGAAGGAAGAACAGCTCTGGAGTATTCATATTGTTAGCCCTGTTAGCAGAGTTGTGCTGCGTAACAAATGGTACTACTCGATACCAGTAGTCTGTCTCTACGAAATTCCTGCACACGAGACTGATGGGGTGCGTGGAGACTTGGACCAAACGTCGTGCAACGCAAGAATTTCCAAATTGGCAAGGTAAAGCTACCTAGGCGCATGCTGTGTTGAGCTTCAGCAGCCACGCTCGGGTCACTGGAGCCAATGGTACTGTGATGAAATCCGGCAGTCTCACCTGTCTTTGAGAAGTCCATGGGGCTCTTCTCTCACTAGCGAAGGAAGAGATGGCAGTGAGGAGAGATCGGTTCTATTGGTAGCAGGCCTGCTCATCAGCGGTTTGCGCGGTACGAAAGGCAAGGTGTAGCTAGTTACTCAAGGCAGTCTCTCCAGGCAAACGAAAACAACCACCTTTCGCGCCGCTATCAACTCGCAATAACACCCTAGATCGCCTGGAGGACTAGCGAAGCGGACTCGTCCCGCCTTCCCGCAAGGGCCGAATGCACAACAGCCCTCCCTACGACCACCACAAAGCTAGTGCACAACCTATGTATGCGACACCACCAGCAATTCTAGGTGAGATTCCAGCTGAATCCTCCGGAAGATGATCGCGAGCAATCACACGTCGGTAGCATCCTTAATCAGCTACGCCCTAGGTCACCATCCCACACACACTTTAGATGACTCGGCTTCTTGGGCTCATTTGTTCCTTCATGGAATTGCCCTAAGTCAGGATGTGTCAAGTGCTACTCGGCCACCCACACAGGAGACTGTTTCAGTCCGAGTTTTGGTGTGTTGATGGCAGCATTGATAAATGCGGTGGCCCTGCTGCCCATAGGCTCGCAAATTCAACATTCTTCCTTCCCTTCGGACTTGACTCTTGTCCACTGCTTCTTCGAACTTCTCGTTGGCAGGGGCCGTTACCATCTGCAAATCTCTTTTAGGCCTGTACCAATAGATGTGTTCTGGCTCGGACGAATATCGGTCTTGGACATGTCAAACGCCAATGCGCTTATCCGGTCGGCTTGTGACCGGTGCCACCAGAAAAAGGTACGCTGTATAATGAGCAAACACCGCGATGTCTGTGATCGCTGTGCAGAGCACCGGACCACTTGCGTATTCAGCCCCTCAGGCCGAAACGGGAGGCCTCCGCGGTCGCAGCCACCAGCGGAGCCGGCCCCTTCGCAGGCACCCTTGGTCACACCACCTGAGTCGGCCTCTTCTTCTACCGACGGGGATAACACGAGTGGTCAGCCCAAAATAACAAACGACTCAGCGTCGTCGTCTTTTTTGGATAGCATTTCAATGACAAGAGAGCCTCTCACAAGCTCTCTGGATCCCACCTGGAGCTTTGTGGAAGACGGCCCTTTCGGCCCGCTAAGCCCTGTAGATCCATCTCTTCTTGGTACTAATAGTGAGGCCGACCATCACTCTGTCAGCATGACGGATGATGCAATGATGCAGAACTTCTTTCACACGCCGCCTTCGTTCGACTTTACACGTTCGTCCGAAGATTCTTCGCAAATCCTGAGCAACGGCTGTGCAATATCTGAACCGCCATCAACTAGCGAGACCTTACGACTTCTGCATATTGTCCAACAGAAACTCCACGAGGAATGCTCAAAACAGAGTTTTCTAACGTCAACGTCATCATCAAGGCCATTGGATAGGAGATTAGACCTTGGCACCTTCTTCCAATTGATCGATGAGATGCAAGATGTTGTACACCGATACTTTGATGTCCTACTAAGTGCCGGATCAAAGATCCCATGCGACTTCAGTAGCGCCATGGCGCTTGCAACCACTATGGGCAATGTTGTGGAGGTCTACGAAATGATTGCGCGATGTATTGTCATGGCATCAAACCCAATGTCTGTATATGGCATCGGCCGTCACCGCGGATCATTCTCAAGGCCATCATTCTCCCGGCACTCCTCGACACGCCATCGCGATGATCTTACAAATGGCATGGAAATGCAAGGTCTAGATGCCGCTCGCACAAACTCTTCGATGACCACACAAGACCCTGAGGACACATTGGCATCGCAGGTCAATATCGGGAGCTATATACCGTCAGAAGACATCACCCGCCGGATTTTGGCCGACGTGCTACTTTACCAAATGTCTATCTCACAAAAGTTACTCGACCAATTACGCCAACACATTGTTCAAGCAGAATCGGCATCAATGACGACTTCTGCGTTCGCCACAGCCAATATGGCCACAACCTCCAGTGGCATATCAAGCCCTGCGAGCCAAACAACGCTAGCTTTCTTCACCCCTGAATTGCACTTGACAGTAGTACAGTTACTTAATCAGTTACAATTACGGATCGCAAAACTGGAGCCCCTAGCGTTGGAAGGGACAAAACAGATGATTAGATGACATCATGAACGCTTCACGATTTTCCCAAAAAAGACAGAAAACTTGATGAGGTCTTACGAACATCGCCGTGCGCATCGATGCTTTATCATTCATCAAATTTTGCATACCAGAGTGGCAATCGCGGCTGCTCTATACCACCTACACTACGACCAATAGATACGACATGCTAGAAATGGATCTGCTTCAGGCTCAGTGACCACTTTAACCAAGTGAGACATCTGTGTCATTGGCACATTCTTCAGTGTCCAAAATATAACATACATAAACCCTGATGAGACTATTAGTTTTCGACTTCGAATCAAACCATGCAAGCAATAATGTGATTTAGAATATCCACTTAAAGCCGTTAGCAATCGTGGGAAGCAGATGCAGATCTGCACGCCGGCTTGGGCAATCACTTTGCATTGGGTGAATAGCGTATTACCCGTTGAACTTCCTTGCGTGCAAATTTCGCCGCTTTGAATGTACTTGCTTCGTTTTTATGTGCTTTTCCATGAGTACTGTTGAAGGAGAGAATATGATTATACTGGCGTAATTCGGACGCCACATCACCCTCAATACAACACCTTAAAGTGCAACCTCCTACTTCCAAATGTTTCTCTAGGCGACATCCGTTCACCACACGCAGAATCTGCGCCTTACATGATGTAAATCAATGCATTTCACAGCATGTAGTGTGGATGAGCGCCCCACGGCCGGCACGGCAAAAGTCTACTATTCTCCCTTCTTCTGCGTGGAGGCCAATGTCTGGATTGAGTGTAAGCTCCACGTGGCTGGAGACTTACATAATATTTCAATACCAATAGTAAGCTCAAGATGTGTTCCCATGATGCTAGTTGCGATCGACAGGAAAGCTTAGCCATAGTACCGCCAGAGCGCGTGATACAAACAGTTTAAAATCTGCTGCTATTGTAACATTGCTTTTGTTGAGGACATTGTTGCTGCTAAGATCGAAACTCTCATTATGTGTTTACATACCCAAGGCTTGACACTGGGGTTATATGATCTCAATCGCAAGTTCATCGTGCATTCTAGACATGGTTGTTGTCACGCTCTCCTTACACAAAATCCAGCGCATGGGGGTTTGGCTGTTTGACTGTAATCGTCTTTTGCTGCAAAGAGCTACAGCTTGCACTAAACTAAATCCACAGGCAGTCGTTTTTGCTTGTCGAAATCGCCCTCGGCAACTTCCGATTGTCATGAGCGGATCCCACGAAGGTTTGGATCATGCAGACCGATAATCAGTTACAGCGATCATCATACAAGAGCGCTAATAAAGATGCTGCAGTCCTCCGCTATCCCCTCGCAAGCGCTAGAATCCTTCTCTGCGTCCCTCGGTGGGTTTACGTGATACCTTGGACCGACAG
This sequence comes from Polychaeton citri CBS 116435, assembly GCA_010093785.1. NCBI lineage: Eukaryota > Fungi > Ascomycota > Dothideomycetes > Capnodiales > Capnodiaceae > Polychaeton > Polychaeton citri. The sequence goes on from MU003853.1 coordinate 46,128, forward strand.
TCAGGCTGCATATACCACCGAGTTGTCGAAGCAGAATGCCTGTCGCAGGGTCAATCAATGCCTCAAGCATTCGCTGCCCTGCAGCCCGGGTTCTTCATGGATCTATTTGAGATACCGAGGAAGAGAGTTTCACGCTCTTGTCATCTCCCGCTACTAAGGGCTGGGAGTATTGCCGATTTCCAGCCTCTCGGCCAGGGATGTGTGGAGGTCATGTGTATGACCGGACCCAGCAATTCTAGATGTTATGAAGTTGATGCCAGTACCTTGTGTGGTATTGGGTAATTTAAGAAGGATATACCTTGTCTCTTGTTGTCAGCTACATTGCTTTCACTGTAAGATGCCCAGGCCATCATGTCGGATCTCCATCTCGACTAAGATTGTGTTGAAGTTTGTTTGGCTTTGTAAGAATCCTCTATGTATTAGCAAGCTATTTAGAGTTTCCTGTATCATATTAGGGATACATGATGGTTCGTAAAAGCAGCACTTGCGAGCGAAAGCCAAAACCGTCCGTGGGGAGTCTTTATCCATCTGCGTCTTGACTGCTTATGGCCAGTATTCATGCAGTGAATATGCACAATGCCCGGTGTAAAGGGTATAACTCTCGGGGGTGCACAGCTGTATGTGGGAAGCCTCGATACCTTCCGAAGGCCATCGCCAGAAACGAAAAGACGCTGCCGTCTGGTGAAACCAAAATCCAAGGTTTACTTTGCCACTTCAGTCTCTTGTTCAGCGATCAGAACTTGTCAAGAACACTGCACCACATGTCCGTCTCACCATTCACGTTTGTCATCCCGCTACCCTACGCCATACCTTCTCTACCTTTCCTTTTTGGCTCTACCATCCAGCATTTCGCTGATCGCGCTAGGCAGCGTTGTCGGAATCTATTTTGTTAGCAAACTTCTAGGGAGTATCAGGAACTTACAGAAGACGAAGAAATGGCACTGCGGTGATCTCAAGAAGTATCCTCACTGGGATCCAATATGGGGAATTGATTGGGTCTTTAACATAAGTGGTGCCTTCAAGGCGCACCGCTGGCTGTCCTGGATGGACCAGACATGGGCTGCCATGGGTAGAAAACCCTTCAAAGCGTGTTTCCTAGGCATGCGGATGATCTACACCTCTGAGATGGAGAACATGAAAGCGATGAGTACCAGTCAGTGGCGAGAGTTCATTCTGGAGCCCATCCGTGTCGACAATGGTGCAGCAACGCCCTTTATGGGCAGGGGGATCAGTACTGCAGATGGTGAATTCTGGCAACACAGTCGCGATATCATTAAACCTTATCTTGAAAGGCAGGCTTTTGCCAACATCAGCCGTCTGAAGTCATTCACAGAAAAGATGCTCGATCTGATCCCCACTGACGGTACAACCTTCGACTTCACCTGATTCGTCGATGGGTGAGTCCCAGCACTTCACGAGTTCGAAGAGGGTTTGTCTGTGACTGAGTGGCGGTGCTGATTATGATTAAGTTCCTCGATACCTCAAGTGAGTTCCTATTCGGCCGTACTCGTGACTCTCTTAGTCACCCAGAACGTGAGGATGTCATGCTGGCCATGGTGGATATTATGCGTGGCGCCCGTGTACGAGTGACAATGGGTAGTTTTATGTTCCTCCACCGAGATCCACAATGGTATGACTCAATACGCTTGGTCCACAAGTTCATGGACGAGTACATTGAGGAGGCATTCACTGAGCGACTGGAGCGCGATTTGTTTCCTGGAAAGTATGCGAAGAAGCCGGAGCGTACTGATCTGCTTTGGGACGTCACTGCCAAAGTCAAAGACCGCAAGCTCCTAAGAGATCAGATCACTGCGGTATGGGTTCCCAGCAACGAAACCACCAGCATCAACATCTCCAACGCTATATGGTGTCTCGCACGCCATCCAAACGTCTGGAGAAAGCTACAGGAAGAAGTGCAAGGACTTGGAGAGGAGAACTTGACGTTCTCGAAGCTGAGAGGAATGCAGTATTTGAACTGGGTAGTAAACGAGAGTAAGTTCGCTTGCCTCAGGAAATTGAGGAAACGATACAGGAGATAGTTGACAAGAGATCAGCGCACCGGCTTATGCCCAACGGAATTCAGATGATCCGGGTAGGCGCTCACGATACTACTCTCGCACGTGGCGGTCGGCCTGACGGCAATCTGCTTATCTTCATAGAAAAGGGCGACGTCGTGCATTGCAATCGCTATCTGTTGCATCGTGACCCTGGTTTCTGGGGAGTAGATGCTGCGGAGTTCCGGCCTGAACGCTGGGATGGACTCCGCCCCCTGTGGTGGTTTGTTCGTTCGGCGGCGGTCCCCGCATATGCCCAGCTCATGTCATGTCTATGTTGGAGACTGCTTACGTACTCGTACGCTTCTGTCAGCGCTTCAAGACACTGGAATCATGAGATGACACCCCGTATGTTCCGGTCATGAGGGTTGGACCGAGCAACCTGAACGGCGTCAAGGTTACTGTAACTTCCTGGTAGACCTTATTGAGAACAGTCAAGAGACTAGAACTGTAGCTGCATCCGGCCAGTTGGCTTTACATGACTTGCAAATGAACGGATATGGGGAACAATGTCAACTTGCTCTATCTGCAGGAGAAAGGGTCTCCTGCAAGATACCTTCGATAAAAGTCCATGTCTTCGCTGGCCAATTGTCCTCCTCAAGCGGCCCGAGCACCTTGCGGCCCGCGTTACTATCCCCGTCTCTCGAAACAAGATACAGTCCACTGTGATTAAGGTGGCTTTTCGCTACGTTATTCACATCGAATATTGCGCTCTTGATCATTTGGCGACTGGGATAGCGCTCGCTGGTAGCGAAGAAGGCATGCCACTCTCCACTCTCCTTAGCACTAATTGCTACCTTCCGCCATAACGGATTCAGAACACTGCTGAGGCCATATCCAATCGTACCTAGTGAAGAGAAAAAGGTGTACAGAAAATCAGTAGCAGCCCATCCAGGATAGGTGTGCAGGAAGGACACTTGTGGATGCAGTGAAGCTAGATGAGCAAAGGCTAGCGTGTGAAGTGTAGTCGTCTGGTCCACTGCCCGCAGCACCTTGTAGCCGCCTTTCCCAACTCCCAAGTCGCCATCAACATTGTAGAGAGGTTTTTCATGGCCGCCTGCTAGTACGGAAACAACTCGAGGTCGCGATGCTGCTGATAGAAGCGGGAGCGACTTCTGGACAAATCGCATTCGAGCATACAGAGACAACACGAAACATGTGTCGAGCCCTTCAGCCATGTAAAGAGGACCACCAAAGCCGAGATATCCAGGACTTAGATATAGGAGATCAAGTCGTTTCTCATCCTGTGAGATTTCCGTGCATACTCGATCGACGTTGCAAAGGAGTGAGATTTCGGACTCAATCAAGTCCAGCGCGGCACTTCGATTCTGCTCTTGCAGCCGTTCTAATTCTCCAGAGAATTTAGCTTTTGAGCGTCCGACGACATATATTCGCGGCTCTACAACACTGTTGATTAGAACATGCAGCGTCGCTAGTCCGATGCCGTTTGTCGCTCCCATAAACAATGCCACCAATCCGGGCGTGTTATTCTTAAGGCTGGCGTTGTGCCTTAGAACATCTTGGTAGCAGACCATCCTCGACATGCGATGATGACGGTCAACTAAGTTGCGGTGGAGAATGTGACTGCGAACACCACATCCTATCTCTGCTGTGCTTGTCCCATGGGCACTCGAAAGGCTCTACTGCCTGTCTATCGAGGGTAAATCACCGAATAGATCATGATGACTAAGCTTCCCTCCGAGCGTTCTTGTTCAGTAGCAGCGGTTTCTAAACCCCCGAGTATGCTATGGGTTCTTTCTCGTGCGTGTACGAACTATGCTCCTCAATTCAACTGTATAAAAGGTGGAGGCTAGGATGTTGATTTATGCGCGGTGCATTCGTTACGAAGCACTGTTGTGAGACGATCAGCAATCTTTTAATCTTCAGTGGCTTTTCCAGCATTCTTATACCCAGAAACATCTTGCATCCAAAAGCCTTCCGAAGCTCGATGGCTTGGCACATGACCTATATCCTTTCAAGCAATTAAGAAGCTTTGATAGGCAAGAATGCTGGCATTGCCATCGCCGTGCTTCGAGTTGACAGTGTATAGATTACCGAGAGCAGTATTAAGCTGCTTTACTCTATTCTGTCTTTCCTTATTGAACTCTTCGGGATAGAGTTGATATCATCCGCTCATTCTCACAGTAGCTTGGTCACCTATCAGCAAGTCGCATTCCAACCATGGATTGGTTTCAATCAACGAGCCACGAAGCCAACTTCTCTCTGGCCACTCGAGTTGCTTTGTGGATATTGTCACTTGGAATCCTCATATACTTCATCGACACAATCTATAGCGTGTATTTTGGGCTGCTCTCATCCTTCCCGGGGCCCAAGATGTGCGCATTTTCTCGGCTACCTTACCTGATTGTCACCTCTTCAGGCAAACGGGTCCCCTGGCTGACGTATTTGCATAACAAGTATGGTGGTGTCGTACGAATCGCTCCCGACGTCCTCACTTTTACAGACGAACGAGCCTGGGATGACATTTGTGGATCTACCAGGCATGCTAAGGAGGGAATGAATAAAGGTCCTAGCCTCTCTGCTATGATTGAGGTGACCTGACCAGCCCAGACCCTTCCCAACCGCGCCGACTCCAAGCTCATGGAATCATGCGCCGCTGTATGTCATTTGCCCTGAAAGGTGCTAATGTCAGGAAACTTGAAGGCAACATCAACAAGCACATCGAAGAATGGCTCACCGCAACCCAGCAACGTTCGACATCTGCAGGGACAGCCGACATTAGCGACCTGAGCAGCTTCTTCTTGGCCAATCTCTTCTTTGATCTCTTCTTTGATCTCTTCTGGGCGAGAGCCTTGACCTGTTCAATAGCGAGACTTACCGGCCATGGATCCACTCATTCGATCGCTTCTCGAGGCCAGTTGCTATCCCAGCAGTGCTGAAACGCTTCCCTATGCTTCACCAACCTCTGTTATTCGCACTCAAGCATTGGGGTGGTAAAGAGCAGGACGCATTCTTAGAGCCAATCATGGATCGATTCGATCGCCGAGTCACACTTCTGATACCCCGCAATGACTTGTTGCAGTTGATCCTTGATGGTGACGGTCCTAAAGGCGAGCCGAACAAGAACACCATGCCGATGGACCTCCTGCGGGACTTCGCGCCGTTTATGATATTGGGGGCGTGCGACCCTATGCCCGTAGTCATGACAGCCTTCAACTACTTTGTCTTCTGCGAGGAGGGCGCTGCAATTCGTAAGCGGCTTCTAGATGAGCTTTAGGGGCACTTCGGCTCTGAGCAGGACATCACAATGAAGCGTCTTTCAACGTCCAGCAAAGACCTTTCTTACTTGGAAGCTTGCATCATCGAGTCATTCCGTTGCTATTCTCCTGCAGCTTCCGGCACAGACCGTGAAGTGCCCAAGTCAGGTGCACAAATTGCTAGAAGTTACGTTCCTGGAGGTATTACCGTTGTGATGCTTCATGGCAGTACTTACCAGCTTGATGAGCACTTTACGCGTCCGAAGGAGTTTATCTCAGAAAGATGGCTATTGAAAGAAGCTGGCAGGCCGGCAGAGTTTGACGGTGATCCAAGGAGTGTTGTGCATCCATTTAGCGTAGGCCCACAGCAATGTCTTGGGCAAGAGTAAGCTTCGCCCGTCACACACTAGCGTATATGGCTGGATGGGACACCTTTTGCTGACTTACACAATCCAAATTGAGCTTTTACGTGCTACGACTGGCAATATGCAAGCATCTGTGTCGCTTGAATGTGCGCTTGGCTCCTGGCATGGAGAACTGGCTTGAAGGTCAGGTCTCCTACAGCACCAGGGCAAAACCTCCACTCCATGTGATCGTTCAGCCGGCTTAGAACACTCGCGAAGAAATTGCAGACTAGATTTTGGCAGATACGAGGCTGATCTTTTGCCAAAAGCACACACTATTGCTTTGTGTAACCACCAGACATCGGAAAGATGTCCCGCTTATTTGCAAGCTTGACGCGAAAGGGCGAAAACTGTTGCGAGATTGACGTCATGTAACGTTGTCTTAGCACTTCTCAAATCCGACTTTAAATTGTTTACCAGACTACACATTGAGATGGCTAGGTACTCTAACGTTCAAGAGGGAAAGGTCTCGCAGATCACCTGTTTCATGTCATTAGTCCTCTGCCAAAAGCCCTTCTAGCCCTTCTCTTCCTGGCTATGTGTACATCTTAAGACCGCTTAGAAACGCTCACTCTCACGCCCTTCGACTCCAGACATGGAAACCCAGTAAAGAAATCGTGGACCATCTTCACATCACGGTGAGTGGTATCAACAAGTTTCAGATCGAAGCGCGGAAGTACTACTGCGCATGCAAGGTACATCTCAGCATAAGCGAGATTCATGTCAATGCACATTCGAGCACCTCGCGAGAAGGCCACAAAGTTGCGATTGATGTTGATCTTGTCGCTGATTCGTCGTTCAGGTTTGATCGTGAAAGGATCAGGGAAGAACTCTTCGTTGGTATGTATGAGATATGACGACTCACTCATAACAGTCTAAAGATCTCAGGTCAGTTGACGAGCGTTGGCAATCCTCCTGACAGGGATCTCTGGATACATACGCCTGGAGGCAGCCTATAACCGGCATATACCAGCTCTTCTCTCGGGGCTACACGTGGCAGTCTCCCAGGTACGCCGAATGACAATCTAACGCCTTCCTGAGTAACAACAGTCTTTGAGATAAGGTCTTTAGCTTTTGAGTCTCCATGATATGCTTGATGATCATCAATAACTCACGAAGTAAGGCAGTGTTTCCAATTTAGCAGCTGTGAGAGGTACTTCGCTATTCTCGGCCAGAGAATCTGCTAACTCTCTCCTAAGCTGTTCCATCTGGTGTGGATTCGAAGCCAGATGGTAACTTAGCGTTGCTAATGATGCTGTCGTTGTTTCAACACCTGCGCCTAGAAAAATGGCTACTTCGGATTTGAATCGCTTGAGCGTTTTGTCAGACTCTGGTAGCTGTTTGCTGTCTTGTGACTCGTGCAAGACCGTACAAAGTCTATCAGGCCTATCTTTGGCCGGGACACCTGAGATCTGGCCCCCAATCTTGTCACTGTATTTGACTAGGGGTTTGAACCTTTGGTCCAGGTGCACGACAATGCTCATAGGAATTTTTCCAAGCATGTCATAGAGCCAAGGGAACATACGGCCCCAAGCATGCTGCTGTGGGATCTTCTCAAAGAGTACCATAAGCTCAGGACCGAATGACTCTTGAGTTGGGTTATCCGTGGTTTCGCCAAAACAATATTGCGCTATTACGTCCAAAGTCATGCCGCTATATATTTCTCTCAAATTAACGACCTGGCCACTGGTGGCGAAGCTCTCCATTCGCCTAGCCGTATGCTCAATGATACCAAGCATGGTCGGTTCAAGGGCTCGAATGGACTGCTTGGAAAACGAACCTGACATGCCCGCTCGTCGAAGGCGATGTTTATCAGCATCGAAGGTGAAAAACGCGCTCTCGTCGTGCCTAGCCTAGAAACGGATCTTTTCACATGGATGCTGTTGCCCATTGGCATAGATCTGGTCGTAGAAGCCGATGTCGTTTATGTGGACTTCGCCTGGTGTGATGCGAACCATGGCGCCATACTTCTCATGTAGCTCTTTCACCTTCAACAGATATTGGCCGTGGCGTAATGCGTCATAATAGAACTCATAAAAATAAGTTAGGGCTGCCAATTTAGGTCCTGAGATCTTTGCCAATGGCGATATATAGAGTCGATGCATCGCGATAGCTACTATGTAGCCTATGAGACCCAATATCCCTGTTTTGATGACATTGCCTTCGATCGAGAAGGAGGTTGGCATAGTTCTAGCACAATTTCAACAGGAAACGTATAGAGTTCCGAGGCTTGGTCTAGCCAAATCCAAGAAATGTAATATATGGAGAGCTGTTTCTGGTATTCAATGTTTTCTTCGAAAAACAGGCGTCTCTGCCCAGTCTAATGTAAGCTTGAGGTCCACGTGTCTTGGTAACTACTATGTCAAGCTCGTCTCTAGAGCTGGCTACGGTGTCTGTTCACTCCCAAAACATAACCCACAAACCCTCGCAAGCACATGAAAGCTCATTCTTCGCTATCGTAAAGGTGTCTGACTAAAGCAGCAACTGCTCTTAGTACCTATTGCTTTTTTGATCGCTTGCAAGCAACCATCTTGTGTCTAACCTCAACAGATTGGCTGGTTTCGACCTCCGTGGATTCAACGGAACAGCTTCTACAAGCTGCCTCTCGGCAGCAGCCAGCTGTATTGCCAGTTTGTGGTCGAAGCCAAGAGTCCGTATGCCGTGACGTTCTGTATAACGCCGGCTGAAGATTCATGTTACATCCAACTCATAACGCGTGCAGATGTTTACAGCCAAGAATCGACGAAGGCTCTGCTGAACATGTATACAATATTGCTGGAAGATGCGAGCTCTGACGTCTCGAAAGTTTTATCCCTATACCGAATCTATGATCATCTCGATGTTGACAAAGCTATCGATCTGGGCCAAGCCGTACCGAAGGACTACGGCTGGCCTTCAACTTTGACAGAGAAGGTGAACAATGCAATCAGGCATCATCCGGAACATGTTGCTCTTGAGGACACACTGAAGTTCCTGACTTACGCTGAGATGGATCAACGGGTAAATTGCATCGCATCTATGGTATTTGACCATGAAACCGGCCTTAATCCTCGAATTGCCGTGCTGCGCGAGCCATCTGTTGACTGGGTGATCAACATGCTAGCAATCCTACGCTGCGGTGGCGTTCGTGTGCGACTGGATGATACCTTACCTGATGAGCGTCTCGCTATGATATTGAAAGCTTCTAAAGCGAGCATAGTTCTGTGTCATGCCAAGACAATTTCTCGTGCACGTCGATTGTCAAAGAGATCGCATCGATCGATGTTGACATGCTTCCGCCAAATGCTGCCAAGAAAGTTGCGAATATGGGGCGACCAGGGGAGCCGACCTTTATTCTTTTCACACAAGTGCCTCTACTGGTATACCTAAAGGCATATTGTTGTCACAACCTGGCATGATCAATTACCTGGCCTCCAAAGCTGAAAGACTGGTTCTCAAACGTGAAATCGTCTTGCAACAAAGTGCATTAGCTTCGACATGTCTCTCGCATAAGCCTTCCAAGCAGTCTGTCACGGCGGTACCCTTCTCGTAGCTCCTCAGGCAAGTAGAGGTGACCCTGTGGCACTCAGTAAACTTATAGTTAAGCATGAGGTCACTTTCACCTTAGGCACTCCAACTGAGTACCTGATGCTGCTTCGCTGTGGAGGTGTAGCGCTCCGACAACAGTCAACATGGAGAAACGCCTGCAGTGGAGGTGAAGCCATTACCCAAGACCTCAAACATGCCTTTCTCTATCTTCAGACACCACCGATCGTCACTGACTGTTATGGACCTACCGAGATCTCCTGTTGTGCCACTATGCACACCGTGAATCTTAATAAATACGCGGCTCTCGATCACGACGGTGAGACTGTTGGCAAAGCAAATCCTAACACTTCAATTCATATCTTGGATAAGAGCAATAATTTCCTACCTACTGGAATGCCTGGAGAAATTGCCGTTGGCGGTGTTGGTGTTGCTCTTGGATATCTAGATACCAATATCTCTAAGTACAAGTTTCTACCGAGCTTGGTCGATGACATCAATGATGCAGCTCATGGCTGGCGAAAAACGATGTACAAGACTGGCGATAAAGGGCTGCTATACGCAGATGGGACACTGTGCTTCATGGGTCGCCTTGGTAGCGATACTACAATCGAATTACGCGGTCTCAGAGTCGACTTAGAAGGCATCGCAAACACAATGCTGTGCGCGTCTCGTGGTGCCATCTCTGATGCGATTATCACGGTCAGAGGAGACCCTGCTTTCCTCGTCGCACATGCAGTGCTTGCTCGAGGTTCAGATATCCATGAAGCAGATTTAAAAAGCTTTGCTGCTACACTGTCAATTGCACGATACATGCGTTCAGCAATGGTTGTTGCTCTGGCGCAACTTCCTATGAGTACGAATGGTAAAACTGATCGAAAAAAGGTGGCTTCGTTGACGTTACCACACACCAGCGCTACCCAGTTTAAGGCATCAAACAAGGCCACTGACTCTGACTGAAGGAGAGTTGAAGCTACTCTGGGCTTCTGTTCTTAATCAAACTGTGACTGGAACTCATCTAGACGCAGAGTCAGACTTCTCCACCGTTGGCGGGACATCGCTATTGCTGATCAAGCTTCAGTCAGATTTTTGATCTTCCATTGGCGTCGAGCTACCTCTCCAAGAGCTATACAACACCAGCACCCTTGAAGGGATGGCGACTCTCATTGTAAATCAGGAAGACGGATTTAGTGCTCCAGCAATTGATTGGGATCTAGAAACTGCTTTACCCCAAAACATCAACTTCACGGCAAGTCCTAGACCAGCCATTTACGAAGCAGGCAAGAGTATCGAGGTGCTTCTGACTGGCTCTACTAGCTTCATTGGCGGCGGCGTACTGTCATCTCTATTACCAATCCCTACTGTTGGTCGTATCCACTGCGTCACCCTTGATCCGGAGCGTGATTCCCAGCATCGTAACCACGAGCGCATCACCACCTACGTTGGCAGTCTGAGCGAAACAAACTTCGGTCTTGATCGTGATACATTCACTAACCTCATGAACATTGTCGATCGTATCATCCTAGCGGGTGCACAAGGACATTGCCTGAATAACTACACTTCGCTACGTGCGCCCAATGTCCGCTCAACACGCTAGATCAGCATGGCAGCTTTACCACGCAGGATTCCAATCCACTACATCTCTTCCAATCGTACAACTCTGTTGGACCCAAACAGCAAGTCAGCTCTACCACCTATCAGTGTTGCAGATCACAAATCTCATACGGATGGATCTGAAGGCTTCGCTTGTGCTAAATGGGTTAGTGAAGTTTTCCTCGAAAAGCTTTCGAAGGCCACAGCGAAGATGAGCAACAGGCAATGACCCATAACAACACACCGACCTTGTGCTGTCGTAGGCGATGATGCACCTCTCGAAGACGCACTAAATGCTCTCTTGCGCTACTCTATCCTTATGCAAGCAGTTCCGCATGTTGGGAATTTAAGTGTGAAAGGTCACTTCGACTTTAAAGATGTACATGAGGTTGCTGATAAGATTGTATCCGCTGCTATCAGTGATGGCCCACTCAATCAAGAAAACAAATACCCAAGGTTCCAGCATCACTTCAGTGGTAAGAGGATCGTACCAGTCGAGTTCAAACAATACATGGAGCTGTTTTACGGAGGCAAGTTCAAAGAGTTACCGTTAGATGAGTGGATAGTGGCGGCTCGTCACCAGGGACTCGAAGAGCTGATAATCACTTATCTCAGGGCAGTCACTGAGAGGGGAGATGCACTTATCTATCCTTATATGCGCGAGAAGTGAATGCTGTGGAAAGGAAAAATGGGGTATATTGTAGACTTTTGTACGGTGTTATCGACAGTTTGGCGAGTTTCGTGACGTCCCGACTGCCTTATTCGTAGTGATAATTTTTGGTCAACTGCTAGGCGGTGAGATTAGGATATCAGCCTTCATGAATTCTGATGGGAAGATGATCGCTACAGTTTTACTGTACCGATGCAGTTCTCGTATGATCCACACCATCAAGTATTAAGCTTCAAAGACTTGATTTAGTGGCACCATCTGCCGTGTGCAGCCCACGTATGAAACTAAAGTGATTCTCGGATTCTTTGATAAGAAAAAGAAAGGCTCTTTCACGCGTCTTCCTCCCAAAATCTCTTAGAGGCGTGTTTAGTACTTCGTGCCTTCATTCGCCATAAAGGTCAAACCCACCTCTGAATGGAGAATCTCACATATCGTCCCCATCGCACCTCATGTAGCGTTCTTTACTCAACTTTTCGTATTTTTTCTCATCCAAGTAATACTCTCTCCTTCCAGAACCAGCCCCGCCCACCTGCTTAATCCACCTTTCCATCCTTCGGTTCCTATAAACCGAATCCCTCGATCGACAGATATGGCAAGGCCGGGCCTGGATGAGAGATTGCTGAAAGCTTACTGTGCATCCCTCCAAATAAACTTCTTCTCGATCTCCGCCATCATTCTCGGCGCTAGTGGAGCTGATGCTTGAGGAAGTAAAGGAAACGGTGGTGGATGTAGTGGTAGTGCGTCGACGGGCTGCAGGGCACTGCACCAGCATCTCATCCTCTGCTTCATTTGTCTCGCAAGTGCATTCTTCCATTGATTAGTCAAAGATAGAAAGAGATGCATCGCCCTGGAAAGGCGGGTGGTAAGACTTACGCCATCTCCTCACGTATGTCACACACATTTTCCTGCTCGTCAAGGTTGCGCACTTACTTCTGGGTATTGTGCGACATGCTAAATAGTATAAGTCGAGATTCTGTCCAAGGTGATCTTAGTACTCTCACGCATGGTATTAACGTGAGCGAAATGTCAATATCCTGTGGCTGTTGCCTGAGGGATCTATCTTAGAATTGAAGGCACGGAGACGCGGCAATTGCGAGAGAAAAGCAGGTAGCAACTACAAGAGGAAGGTACGACAGTCAGAATGGATTAGACTAATCGTCTATATTTGACTGCGAAAGTAAACAAACGCTATCTCAAAGGTCTGACTTCAGGATGACGACTTTGAATTTCTACAAGAACCAAGAGCGTGTCTCATAAAACTTCCATCCTTTGATGAAGCATTGACTTTCTTCCAAATCAAAAGCTGTATAAGCCGTGCAACGAAATAAGAGCGCTTGGTATCAGGGATGTCGATTAGGGCGGGCATTTCTTGCTCACTTGCTTGATTGTTCAGGCTTTGAGGAAGAGCTAACGATGACGTAGCTACATTCGAGGTAGGAAGCTTTGTTGAAGGGAAGGTTGCTTGAATGCGAGCGCCTCTGGTTGTGAGTCTTGGTCGAAGTAGGTCCAGATGGGACCTGACAGCGACGGCTGATAATAATGCAGGTGCAGAGTACATTATGATCCGAGGGTTAAGGGAACATATGACTGGCATTTTCGAAATCAATGCACTCCGTTTGTAGCGCGGTCACTCTCAGTCCGATTACCGAAGATGCTGTCGACCATTTCGCCACCCCTGTTTGCCAAGATCGACAATAGCGTATCGCTCAAGCCATGGGTGTTCTCGTTGCAACCCTGCAGCCAGACACCAGCGCCTGCTTCCACCGTACTAGGCTCGAACTTGATAGAATAATCGCGGTTGACTTCCCACCGTTTGTGCTCTGATGGCATGAGATCGCGGAGGCCCTTCATCATGTCCTCATGGGCATTGCGGACATAGCCGCTAGCAACAACGATAAGTTCAGCGTCCAGTTCCTCGTCCGCAGATTCGGTATCTCGTCGATAAGCGCCAGTATCGTTGTGGATATGCAGACGGATTGCTGAGCGATCATCAGCGGTGGTGACGTTGGAGCTCCCGGTCACGGTACGGTGGTTGAGGATTCTGTGATGCCAGTCTGCCTCATCAGAGTGACGAATGCGTTGGGAGTAGAGTGAGGAGTAAATTTCGTCCAGCAGCTCTGGGCGGACGACGCCGTAATTGGTGCCTTTGTCCTGGGCTATGGCGCGAGCCCGAACGGTAGGCTCTTGAGCGAAGATGTGATCGACTCGGTCTGGATCAAAGATCTCATTGACACTGATGAAGCACTATTAGTTGGTGTGCCTAACATGAATTAGTGAGGAAGCAGAAACCTACAAAGGCGAGTCATCACTGGGTCTCAAGGCAGCACCTCGAATAATGAGGTGTGATTTCGCCTCAGGAAAGAAGGTGGGGATGCTATGGAAGATCTCTGCAGCACTCTGGCCGGCACCGATGACCGCAACACTCCTCGGCTTCTTCATCCCTGCGGCCATATCTCTGACTCTGTGGACATACTGCGACGAATGGATAACCTGAGGGTGGTTGGAAGGTAGAGCTGAGGGAATGCTAGGTTTACCACCAACGGCGATGACAACATTCTTGGCGGTAATGGTCGATGTTTGGCCGCTCCTCTGGTCCCGCGAGACGACATGCCAGGCGTTGACTTTACCCGTCTTGGAATCACGAGTAGCCACATCAACAGACTCCACTGAGTGGCCGTAATCGACAACATCGTCAAACCATTCAGCACACCAGCGCATGTAGTCTTCATATTCAATGCGCTGAGGGAGAAAAGTGCCCAAGTTGCTGAATTGTACCAATCGCTCCTTCCTGAAGAGATAATTGATGAAAGTGAACTCGCTACGTGGATCTCTCAGGGTGGCGAGATCCTTAATGAAGGAGATCTGCATCTTAGCGCCTGGTAGAAGCATGCCAGCATGCCATGCAAACTTGGTTTGCCGCTCTAAGAAACGGACTTTTGGGTTCATGCTCTGCAGTGTAGGGTCATTCTTGTCGATAGAGTCATGAAGAGCGATAGCTATAGCTAGAGAAGCTGGTCCAAAGCCGACACACACAAGGTCGTGGATTTCATCGTCGTTGGCATGTTGCAGATGCGACGATCGCTTCGGTTGCTGTTGTTGACAGCTTTTGATGGCAGCATTGTCGTTGCCACTGGCTTGCACGGCAGGCGAGGGCATGATGGACGATACGCTATTGTTGCTGCTACCGTTATCGTAGTGGTAGCCACCTTCTTCCAAATCAGAAGGCAAGAGCGCATGGGGCGACATGGTGCTCAACGGTATTAGAGAGCTTCTCCAGGTTGTCAACCAACTATAATAAAGGCAAAGAGAAACAGCGATGTGGAGATCACAAAGTAAAGTTGACAGCAAGGATTTTTGATCTCGGTGTAATGATGGGCATCTACCCTCCTTCACACTTATCAGATCTCAAGGGCGGCGGCTGGCTGCGAGGGATTTAAAATAGGATAAAGCTACCCGTAGATAAGGGAAAAACTGCCTCTAGGTGCGAATGCGAACTCAGAAACGATAATTAAGAGGTAGTGGTAGGGCCGGCAGGCAAGCAAATAAACAAGATCCCTTTGGCCCGAATTTCGGCGATGGTGGATTAACAAGACAAGGTGAGGTGCAGTTGGGGGCTACGAGAGAGGCGGCCTGTGACACGAGGGAAACTGGCTATTGGAAGTAGTAGTTTGATGGAAATCTCGGCATCATCATCATCAGTAACGACGTTCGTTCCGGGGATCTGTCCAAGCTACTGCAGCGCAGGGGCACAGAAGCAAAGGTTAGTAGCAGCACCATACAGCTCTCTCCAGAGAAAGGGAGATGATGAACCCATATTGCCAAGGCAAAAGTGACCAGGGTACACAGCAAGACAAAGCGCATCGGTGTGTCGATGATGGAGCTTTACTGTCGTCCTGACCTCACGACTTGCTTGCTAGGAGCTACAGTCTACGTCTACACGGGGGGCCGCTAAGCCGCCATGGTGTGGCAGCGTTTGCGCGTGCGTAAGATCAGATAAAAATTTTCCTCCGATGGGAGTAGAACCCCACCGACAATCCCAACGAGCAATCTAATCAGATCATCAGCTTTCAGCTGATAGTCAGAGTAAGCGACCGAAAGAAGGAAAACCGATGAGAAGTTCTTGTCGCCCTAGGGCCGGAAGTCAGGGCCATTCGATGCAGATGACGCGATGGCGTCAGAATATGACAGCCTTTTCTCAGCTCGTGCAGCAAGAGAGCATGACCCTGGGAGAGGAAAATCCACGAACGGCCTTTGCTCCATGCACAGGGGCAGTCTGCGTGAGAGATGTCCGTTGCGTGTAGCATGGAACGGGCGGGTGGGCGTTCATACTAGTTCAGGTACAGCAGTATTTTATTCAAGCGAGAGAAGAATGGGATGTCAGAGCATGCAATCAGCTCGAGCCAACCCGGTATGGAAGTTCGGTCGAAGTGCAGTTGTGTAACGTCAGAACAAAGTTATCAGATCATGGCTCCTACACCAGAGACAGTAAATCACTACCAGCGTGAGGGGCTGATGATGATTGACATTATCTGATCGAGATTTTTCTCGTCCTAACCCCTCTTTGTCCCTTACGCCGACCTGACCTACTGCTTCCTCTTCTATGACTAGTGCTGGCATGGCGCCGGCTGTGATGATCGGTATCGTGGCGCTGATGCTTGTCGTGTCTTGGTGTGCAGGCATTGCAGCGTCAGCTAGTGAGAATTGGCCGTAAAGAAAGAGAGGGGGAAAGAAAGTGCGAACTCGGTGGGATGCTCCTTAGCAGGTAGTCGGCTGCGACGTCGGCATACCATACGATGGGTAGGTAGGTTGACCATAGCATTGGCAGATCAATTGCTAATAGTAGGTGGCATTGTCGTACCTGTACTTGTGATGCTGTATCTTCTACGTGCACTACTGCTGCCACCATTACCTACTACTGCTTGGCCCTGGTACGTGAGCAGATCATACGAGGTGCCTCGGTAGACTATATGAGCAAATCTCAGGCTCCGACAGAGGAAACCCCAGGCGTGAAGTTGGAGAAGTTTCATCTAGTAATTTTAAGCTCGTTTCCACTAGGACTAGGTGCCGCTGGTCTTGTATATCTACTTTGACGAAGCGATGCTACGTAAGAGATTGCGCCTTGGCCATGCTGGCGTACAAACCATTGTGACGCATTAGCTCCAAGTGTGTGCCCTGTTCGACAACCCGCCCACGGTCAAACACGACTATCCTGTCGGAGTCACGTATACTCGCCAAGCGATGAGCCACCGTCACCGTCGTACGACCCTCAGATGCAGCCGCTATGGTGTTCTGAATGTTGCGCTCCGTCACCGCGTCAAGGGCGCTGGTGGGCTCGTCCAGCAATAGCACCTGTGGGTCTCGTATCAACGCCCTAGCGATGCAGAGGCGCTGTTTCTGGCCTCCTGATAGCTTCGAGCTACTGTTGGAGCTGCAGTCAGTTGCGTAGCCCTCTGGAAGGCTTGTGATGAAATCATTCAGGCCACACTTCTTGCAGACGTTCTCGATCTGGGCGTCAGTTACACACTGTCCTGCCACAGCTCCAAGCGATATGTTGAAGGCGATCGAGCCTGGGAACAGCTCAGGCTCTTGTGATACAAGCCCAATCTGACTGCGATGTTGTTCGATATCTGTTTTACGTAGGTCCTTGCCGCCGAACTTGACTGAGCCGCTCGTTGGGTCGTAGAATCGTTCCAACAGAGCAATAGCTGAGGACTTGCCCGCTCCAGAGGGCCCAACAAGAGCGACTTTCTCGCCAGGAGCAATACTCAAGCTCAGATCTCGAACAGCTGTCTTGTGAGAGTCAGATGAGTACGCCAGTGACACCTCATTAAATTCGATGCCGCTCTGAGGTGTATCGGATTTAACGACGTTGTTGTGCACCTTCTCTACTGATGTTACGGAGGAGTGCTCTGGTGAAGACCTCTCCTCTGTCTTCATGATATGTGGTTGAGCATGAAGGATTTCCATGATACTATTTGCTGCTGCTTTTGCTCTAATCATTTCGGGACTGAAGGCGAAGAGTCGGCCAGCGCTCTGAGCAGCAAATAGCGTGGCTGGAAGCACAATGAAGAATCGAGTATCACTGTAGTTGCCTTCCCTGACTTGCTTTGAGCCCCTTTGCACACCGTTAGCATGTTTCGAAGTTATGTTGTCGGCCTATTCCACTTACCACCAGTAGGCTAGAGCGTAGATGAAGTAGGGGATAGCAAATGCCGCCGCAAGTATAGTGTTCGAATAAATGGTAAACCTTACGCAGTCATTATATGGCTGTTTCAGAGCGCCGCTATACTGCCCGTAGAGCTTCTGTCCCAGACCAAGCATCTGTACGGTTCTAATCTTTCGACATGATTCTGTAGCAAGGGCTGTGGCGCTTTGATAGGCCGATCGACGACGCTCTTCGTACTTCCCAAGTGTGTGACTCCGCAGGAAGCCAGCGACCAATATCACTGGCGCTGTGGCTAGTAAGACGATGGCGATCTTCCATGCTATAATCATACTCAAAACAATACCTCCCACAATCATGACTAGGGTCGTAAGAATAGTCCCAATAACAACACCAGATAAGGACGCGAATGCGCCCGTGTCCGTCGCCAACGTCGCAAGTAGCTCCTGTGTGCTATGCCCAGTAAGCGCAAACCAAGCCATGTCCTGTTGCAAAATGCTTTTGAGCCCACGGTTTTGCAGCCGTGCAACAATTCGAGATGACGCCATGCCAAAAAGACTTCCGCTTGTAGTGTATGAAGCGAATGCAATCAATGCGAGAATGAAGAACAAAAGACAATAAAGTCGAGTCTCAGAAGCATTCGGGTTGTTGTTCAGGAGATGAATCAAGTTACCTGAGATCACGGCCTCTCCAAGTAAAATGAATCCGCTCAGTACGCACGCGACGAGAGCAACCGCAATTGCAAGCAGCTCAGGCTTAGCAACGCTGTAGAGGCCTGAAATTGCTTGCGAGAAAGTATGCTGCTGTTTTGCTTGTGTATCTTGCCCCAACTCAAGATCCTCATCCTTCTCCTCAAAGAAGTCTGATGAAATGGATAGCCTCTCTTTCACAGACAAAACCTTTTCTAAGATCGGATCACTCATTTCTGAGTCTGATTCGTCAGCCTCAAAATCCTTAGCCGTCTCCTGTTGAGCGTTAAAAAGCGTGCGAAAAGCTCCATTCTTGTTAAGTAGCTTCGCCGAGTGACCTTGTTCAACGATTTGACCATCACTGACGACTGCGATAGTGTCTGCATCAAGAACGGTGGACAGCCGGTGAGCTACTATAAGCACCGTAGTTCCATTTTGTGCTGCTTCCTTAACAGCCTTCATAATGATGCCTTCACTGTGTGCATCCAAGGCGCTAGTAGGCTCGTCAAGAATGAGTATGGGTGCTCTCTGGACCAGTGCTCTGGCCAAGCATATGCGCTGCTTCTGGCCTCCTGATAGTTGGATAGTGTTGTTTAGCATCGTATGGATTCCTTTAGGAAGGTCGTCGATAAAGTCAAGCGCAGCAGTCTGCACAGCTTCTTCGCATCTCTCGGTGAGCTCAACTTCACTCAACTCAAGACCAATT
This sequence comes from Polychaeton citri CBS 116435, assembly GCA_010093785.1. Lineage (NCBI taxonomy): Eukaryota > Fungi > Ascomycota > Dothideomycetes > Capnodiales > Capnodiaceae > Polychaeton > Polychaeton citri. The sequence goes on from MU003853.1 coordinate 65,150, forward strand.
GCTCCGTGAAGGATGTTCTCGTAGATGGTTCCTGTGAATAGAACAGATTCCTGCTCAAGCATTGCAACAGCTGTTCGCCAGTGAAGGGATGGAATGGTCCGCAGCTCCTTGCCGCAAACGTCAATAGAACCAGTATATTCGCTATAGGTTCGTGAAAGAAGTGCGATTAAGGTAGATTTCCCCCCACCAGAAGTCCCTACAAGTGCCGTCACTGCGCCAGGCTTGAGGTCCAGGGAAAACTTCTCGAGTATTGTCACGTCAGGTCTTGCTGGATATCTGAAGCCAACGTTGTTGCAAGTTAGTTTTAGAGGTGTCTGGAACTGGAATGAGGCACTCTGGTTGGACTCTCTTCTCTCTTTACCATGCTGTGTATCTTCAACAAGATTTCTTATGTAGTCACCCGCTGTAGCAGCGCGAGAGAACACTTCCAGAAATGGTACGAATTGACCAACAACCATAGAGCCGTCAAGAACAAGTAATATAACAGCATACACCGTGCCTGCTCCACCAGAAAGGTTCACCATTTGACTTCCTACGTAGTATGCAAGTGCGTTGATTGCATAAGCAGTGAAGTATATGATTCCTAGCTGCCCTGCCGAAACAAGAGACCGTCTTGCCTCTTCGGCAGCGCCAATTCTCAAATGTGAAGCATGCTGCTCGACCATTGTGGCGTTGATACTGAATGCTTGTACCATCTTAACGCCTCGTATTGCGCTCTCCAGAAGTCCAGCGGCTCGCTCATTTGGGTCGGCGGCTCGTTTTGCGATGCGGTTCATCAATGTGGATCCAATGCCTACCGTGAGAGCAATGACTGGGATTGCAGCGGCTAATAGAATACCAGTAAGCTTTGGGTTGAGGACCAGACCGGTGATGATAGCCACAACGAAGTAGCTGATTGACTGCACAAAAATCCCAACCTTTTCTGAGGTCCCGGCCTGGATGGTCTCAATCTTCTCGGTAAGCAATGCATTCACATCAATGTCATGGGTGTCGTAGTACTTTTGCTCAAGATCAAGGAGACACCGAAGCAGCTTTCGTCGTAAGGTCAAAGCGATTCTTTCTGCAACTAGGCCACAAGCGCTCATATAGAGAACAGTGAGCACGAAGTATGCTGCAGCCACTGCTAGAAGTCTCACAAGTGCAAGCCGCAACGCATGTTCTTCGGGTGGAAAATCCCCAATGATCTCGCCGAAGAGGTAGAATATGATTGGCAGAGGGATACCAGCTAGCACGGCCAGGATGACTCCAGACGCTGCAATAGTGCGATCCTGCCACGACTCCAGGTCGCCATAAAGGGAGACAAATGATGGACTGACAGACTTGAACCAGGATGATCGATTGCGGTTGTGGCCTGTTGGTTTTTTGAAACCCAAGTGCGTTTTCGATGATGCCTCTACCTCAACAGGTGCTGAGTCTACTGGCAAAGCTGGTGCCGGGTCTCTATGTATTGTTGCATCCCCGATCGAGGGTCTGAGTAGAGACAAGTCCAGTGATTGGCCTTGACGTGCCTCAGGAGCTGCCGATACTTCGACCAGAGACATCTGCGATGTGGCACGATAGGAACAAATAGGAAGGTGCGGCCTTCAACTAGAGTTGTGCATGTCGAGCAGTGGGGAGAATCCACCTGAACGATGGGAGGCGATGGTGTCAAGCGAAGTGGAACAAGAAGAACTGCGATCGATTGTAAGGCAATATAGTGTAGAGGCGAGGAAAAGGCACCAGACGCAGTTTCCAAGACCTGCATATCATCATGGCAACAAGTCCTCCAAAGTTGGCTGAAGAGACAGCATGAATTTGAGGTTTCTAGCGAGCCGTAAATTCGCATGACCTACCTGCCAGCGGGCAGCGGTGGGAACCTGGAGATCTCACTAAGTGCTCCATCTTTGGGCGTCGCGCCGAATGAACGGCAAATACGCAATTCGGTAGGCGTGAATGGGGGTCAATAGCGGAGTAAGGACGCTCGTAAGTGAGACGTATCCCCACAAGCCAGGTACTCTGGCAGGCATAGGACCCTGTGGACCAAGGGAACGGTCGCGCCATTAGCCTACCCTGCATCATGACAAAACGTTTCCCTTTCCCGTGTCCAACTGCTAGGCTTTGTCTTGCAGCTGTACCTACCTAGGCTAATGTGTAGTGGAGTGCCCCAATGCACTGGCTTAGACGCCGGCGCAGTGCCAAGACGTCGATCACATCTAATCAGATCGCATGATAATGTGGCCGCCTCGGCAGCCGGTCGCAGATCACAGCGCCCCTAGGCAATCGCTCCAGCAGAGAGGCGATGGGCACGTCAAGATCGTTTTACCGCTGGTATTCGTACCTTCGTCAACGGCGGCCGGGCGATATCGGCCACTAGACGCGACCTCCTTGATCGGTAGTGGACATTGCGGTGAGGTGCTCCTTACGCCTCCAGCCATTCATGGTCAAGTTTCCATTTGCTTATGTACATCGAGATGGTCGAGCATGACCGCAGATTAGATTAGACTGGGCGCTCGTCATATCGATTCTAAGCATCAGATACAAGTGGCGGGCTACGCTCAGGTGATTAATGACTCTGTGAATGTCGAAATCAGGAGAAGGTTGCGCTTGCGTATTCTCAAAGAGTAAAAATGCCGCGGATAAAATGTCGGGTGTAGCCGCATCTCCGGGCAGACTTTTCCATAGTGTCGTCATCGGCTACATTGAGCCAAGTCATAGATGCGCCTGCTCGTAATGTTGTGGGTTGCAAACGCATGTCCACCTGATGGTGGATCTGATAAAATTGAGAGCATCAAAGGGTATGCGAGCTTCACGCTGCCGTTTCATGCCTGCTGGCTGGTCTTGTTGAGACTATTGGCTTGGCCTCTTACACCTCTGCCAAAAATTCGTCAGGGAAGATGGCCATTTCCAAGGTCTATGTCCGATGCCGCGACTACCCTCCGTAGCAGCTGTAAGTGAGTACAGAGGGCTCGTCTCAAGACCCAAGTGTGGAAGGCGCGCAAGTGAGAAGACGCGTGACATCACGTGGTTGGCGGATGCCTGATGGCTTGCCTTCGTCGTTATCACTGAGCCTTTCGCAATTGACACCAAAGGATCTCATCAACTAACCGACAAACCACCACACACCATGGCTGGGATTACGGAGACTGGCCTCTCCATCTCAAACCCATCGCCACAGCGATTGCCAGGGCCTGCCCTTCTCCATCACCTAATCAAGTACAATGTTTCAGATCACGTTCCAGCTGTAGAGTTCTGCAACGCTGGTGGAGAACGAGAACGACTTACTTACTCTGAACTCCATCACAAAGCCAATGTGTTGGCCCGCAGGATCTTGACCGCCCGGACAAGGCATGAGCAGGCCTTCATTGTGCCCATATTCCTGCCGCAATGCCCAGCTCTGTACATATCACAGCTTGCGGTTTTGAAGGCAGGAGGTGCCTTCTGTCCCCTTGTTCTAGACATTCCTGAGGAGAGATTACGCTTTATTCTGGAAGATATCAATGCAGAATGCCTTGTCACCACCAAGGGACTTCTGTCACAACTTCCGCAGCTTTCGGAACTCCAGCTCATTGCCATCGATGACGTTGGGGACTGCAATTGTTCAAACTATGATGCCCCGATGTCTGAAGTGCACACGTCCTCACCAGCCTACGTTATGTATACCAGCGGCAGTACAGGACAACCGAAAGGTGTCATTCTTTCACACTCAGCTGCAACCCAAGCTCTCCTTGCGCATGACCGACACATACCCAGCTTTTCGCGTTTCCTCCAATTCGCAAGTCCTACATTTGATGTATCAATCTTCGAAATCTTTTTTCCTTTATTTAAAGGATGCACACTGGTTGCATGCGACCGCCGCCTACTACTGAATGATCTGCCCAAAATGATTAACGATCTAGAAGTTGATGCTGCAGAGTTGACACCTTCAGTCGCCAATAGCCTGCTGCGGACGAGAGCTGTTGTCCCAAACCTTAAAATTCTGCTCACAATTGGAGAAATGCTGAAGCAGCCGGTTATAAACGAATTTGCCGGATCAAATGATACCACGACAATCCTCTGGGGCATGTATGGACCGACCGAGGCCACCATACATTGTACACTTCAGCCGCACTTCATGCAGGACATGTCAGTGCGAAACATTGGAACTCCCCTTGATACTGTCTCAGCCTTTATCGTCCGCCCGCCTTCAGATGATGACGTGGAAAGTGACTTCATACGAATCCTGCCTGTTGGCGAAGAAGGTGAACTTGTTGTTGGCGGGTTTCAGCTTGCAGATGGATACTTGAACAGGCCTGAGCAAACAAAGGCAGCCTTTGTCTCGCACCCAGAGTATGGGATGTTGTATCGTACTGGTGATAGAGCACGCATGTTCGAAGACGGTCATTTCGAATGCCTTGGCCGAATATCAAGCGGCCAGATCAAACTCAGAGGCCAGGCATGTATATCCGAACTTCAGAATGCTCTACGTTGGACTAACAGTTGTCTAGCGTATTGAACTTGGAGAGATCGAGTTTGCCACCTCCAGAACTCCTAACGCGCGCAGTGTAGTTGCAGAAGTAATCGATGGAACACTAGTCACGTTCGTGGAGGTGGATGAGCCGTCGCCCTCTGAAGCAGCAGTACGAGAGACTTGCCGAAAATGGTTGCCCGCATTCATGGTGCCTAGTGATATCTTGACCACGAAGGCACTTCCCTATTTGGCCTCTGGGAAGGTCGATCGCAAGGGTTTGAGAGACGAATATCTTCGCCAGCGCCGGCTGCCACAGCAGATGCAAGGCACGTCAAGAAGCGAAAAATACAAGTAAGTCAACAACGAGTATAATTTTTTGATCCCTCTGTCGCTGACACACGCAATAGAGAACTTGTTTGCATTATTAGTGAAGTCCTCAATACCTCTGTCGATGAGAGCACCAACCTCTCAGCCGCAGGTCTTGATTCTCTGACTTCCATTCAGCTGGCATCATTGCTCAGAAGACGAGGATACCCGAAAATGGATGCAAACGACTTGCTCGAAGCAGGCGACGTCGAGGGCATCGAAAGAATCTTTCAGACGGCGACTACGATTCAAGGAGCCTTCTCATCAACTTATCCGGAACTTCGTAATCTTGCTCTTCGGAATTCTTCTGTGTCAGAGAGCAATGATACCCTATTAGATGTCTTCCCTTCTACTTCGGTACAGGCTGCTATGCTGACTGAAACGGCGCGCTCTCCTGGCGCTTATTGCAACTGGATTGAGTTTTCCTTGAGCAGCGCGCATCAGGAAACCAACATTATCTCAGCTATCAGAGAAGTAGCGGACTCACACCAAATGCTGAGGGCAGGGTTCATCAACGTCTCTGGAAAGCAGACGTCATTCGTTAACATCATCTGGAAGGAGTTGTCCGATGAACAGATACGCATTGTGCATGATGTTCAAAGGAATTACGTCATCAGTGTTGCTCAGGACTTGTTAAGAGCTTCGAGTTTCCAGATCAAGCGGGAAGACAATTGTTTTAGGGTTGTTCTTCGGATACATCATGCAGCTTACGATCAATGGTCGATTGATATCTTCAGAAATGACCTCCAAACTGTATTGGAAGGAAGCAGCATCCAGACAAGACCTTCTTTTGCTGCTGTCGCTTCGTTCGAGAAGGCTAACCTGGAACATTCAATCGACTCAAACAGCCCATTCTGGTCTCAGTACCTTTCGCAGCACACAACTACTTTACTTCCTCGTATGATCCCAAAGTTACAACAGCCAAACCTTGTAAGGCTTCAAAACCATGCCCTTGGGATCACCGCCGAGGTACTAAGGTCAAAGGCGCGACAGCTGGGCTGCAGCCCTCCTTCGGTGCTTCAGACTGCACTTGCATATCTTCTAGGGCTATACACAGCTACCAATGATGTGCTTTTTGGGACAGTATTCTCGGGTCGAACAGCTGCAGTAGATGGTATTGAAGAGACATTCGGGCCTTGTATGACTACTTTACCCTTCAGACTTGATCTCTCTGCATCAAAGACATGGTCTTCATTGGCTTTTGCTGCGCACGATAGCAACCGCAGTATTTCAAAGCATGCGTTCATGCCGCTCGCTGAGATCAAGAAGCTGGCCGGTACCGAAGCATCTGCTCTACTCTTCGACACATTATTCGTTTGGCAAGAGACAACCCGGAGCAGCGTTCCTTTGCAGATGATTAAGGAAGTTGCTTCCGCAGATAACTATGAGTTCAGTTTGGTAATTGAAGCTGAACCTGCAGATGACAATATTTATCTTCATGCAACATATCAGGCAAGTTTGTTGCCAGAGGACCAGGTTGCTGCATTACTGGAGCAACTACAAATTATCGTCAACCATATACTGGAAAATCCAGAGTCCGAGATTCTAGACAGTCCGCTGCTTCATCATACCAACACAATGGCAATCTACAACCCCACCCCTTCTCACCTGTACGAGACGACAGACCTACTCGCTACTATTGATTCCCAAGCTTCTGAGTCAGCACCGGCCATCTCTTTCGGCAACAGCCTTGCCTTCGATAATGTGGAGATGGATACATTGACTTACAGCGATCTCATACTACACTCTAATAATATGGCCCACATCTTGTTGTCAAGGGATCCCAAGAAGAATTCGCCTGTTTGTATCTGCATGGAAAAGTCTTTCAATCTATACATCGCTATTCTTGGTACTATTAAAGCTGGCCTCGCCTATATGCCACTTCTTCCTGACACACCAAGGTCACGAATAAAGGCTATCTTCGGTCAAGCTCAGCCTCAGTTCATCTTGTGTGATGCTAATTCCAGAGAAGCATTCGAGCAGACGAGGGATGCATCGATGATAGATCTCGATATTATTGACCTTTCTTCAGGCCCTTCTGACAGTCCTGGAGTGAAGTGGTCATCTGATACTACTGCTTACATCATATTTACTAGCGGGAGTACTGGTGAGCCAAAGGGCGTGCCTGTTACCTATGGCAACCTTGTCAGTAACTTGGTAGCGCTAAAGCAGATATATCCTGCAAACCGAAGCCACAGACTACTCCAAGCCTGTTCTCAAGCCTTTGACGTGAGCGTATTTGAGATATTCTTTACGTTCTACCGGGGCATGTGTTTGTGCACCGCTCGTAAAGATGACCTATTCCAGGATCTTGAATTCGCAATACGTTCTCTAGGTGTCACGCATCTCTCAATGACGCCTACCGTGGCAGCGCTCATTGACCCAGTCAACGTTCCCAGCGTACAATTTCTCGTCACTGCAGGCGAGGCACTCACAGCAACAGTGCATCAGAACTGGGCTGGCCAGGGCCTTTTTCAAGGCTACGGTCCATCTGAGACTACAAATATCTGCACAATAAATCCCAATGTACAGGCGGACGATCATCTCAGCAACATTGGAAAGTCGTTCAACAACACCTCTACCTTCGTCATTGCAGTCAATGAGCCTTTCAAGGTTCTTCCGTTCGGTGCATACGGGGAGTTCGTATTTGGAGGCGAACAAGTGTTTGACGGTTACTTAGGACGAGACGACCTCAACACCCAAAAGATTATCAGGCATTCCATCTACGGAAAGCTATATCGAAGCGGTGATTGTGGAAGGATGCTTCCAGATGGCACGTTGATTATACAAGGCCGACTCGACGATCAAGTGAAAGTTCACGGCAATCGAATTGAGCTCGGCGAAATACATAGTCAGCTTTTGCTCAACAGCCTCGTTAGTGATTGCGTTGTCCTCGTTACGTCTGAGGGGAGCTCCCGGAAAATCGTCGGCTTTTGGCTTCCTAAAGAAATAGAAAGCAGCAACCAAGAGCCAGATCTTGTTGCTCACGCCAATTTGAAAGTGGTGCCCGGGCTGTTTGACCAATTGGAGGACGCGCTACCTTCATACATGGTACCATCCACACTCCTACCTGTCCGGAGAATACCCTTGACGACACAGGGCAAGGTCGATAAACGAAAACTTGCTCAGGTCTTCCTCAAATCCAGCTCAGATATCAAGACCAAGGCTTCAAGGCTGTCTGATGATGTCGACGATTCTAGCGAATGGTCGGCTAATGAAAGGTCTCTGGCACGCGTGGTTCGCACGTGTCTAGGATGCGTGTCCTCGCAGGTACAGAGAAACACATCTCTATACGCCCTTGGTCTAGATTCTCTAAAAGCTATATCGCTTGCTAGAGCTATTCGCGAAGAGATGGGTCGGTCTATCAAGATCAGCACACTACTACGCAGTCCTACTATTCGCCGTATTACTCGTGCCTTACAAGAGCAAGATGCAAGCAGCCCATCGACTGATGTATCTCAGTTGTCGGCCTGTTTTGATGCAGGCTTTGTCGTGGCGCTGAAGGCAAAGTATGAAGCTCAAGGAATGATCGTGGAGAAAGTGTTACCATGCACACCACTGCAAGAAGCGATGATTTCTGCAGCCAATTTGACTTCTGGACATGCCTACTGCAATGAGCTGGTCTTCAGGGTAGAAGGTGACATTTCTAAACTCCATAAATGCTGGTCTCGAATGATTGAAAGGCATGAGATCTTGAGAACCGTGTTCGTCGAGACAGATTCGCGAGAATTTCCGTTCGCTCAGGCTGTAATGTGCGGTACCAACTTGCTGTGGCATGAAATCTCACCGGTGGTAGACGGGGTCTCTCCAACAGCCAATACTGACAGTAAGAGAGTCAACACGCAAATCAACCTCGATACACCACTCCGCATTTCAATTTCTCGTTCGGGTTGTGCTACACAAATGATCGTTCGGATGCATCATGCCATCTATGATGGTATGTCGATGAATTTGCTGCTTCAGGAAATCCAAGATGCATATTACGATGGTTTCTTACCACAAGCACCTTCATTCGAGCCATTTCTGTCTGAGATGATCCGGCAGAATAATGAGGACACGCAATCCTTCTGGAAGTCATCGCTCTCCGGTCTAAAACCAAAGCTTATGAAAGCACCGTTAGACAGTAGAGACCTCCAGATGCAAGAGACAAATTTCACCTCCAAATTCTCAATCCAGCCAGAAAGATTGGAAGCATTCTGCAGGCGTCATTCCGTTAGCACTCTTGCTGTCTTTCAGAGTGCCTGGGCAAAGTCCCTATCAACTGTTACAAATGCAGCGGATGTCTGTTTTGGAAACGTTGTTAGCGGTCGTTCAGTCAGCGTGTCAGGCGTAGAGAGGCTGATAGCTCCATGCTTCAACACCATTGCAGTCCGGGTAAACCTGGGCATATATAGGACAAACAGAACTCTGACAGAGGGACTCCATTCCAACAATATAGAGGCGCAGGACTTCCAACTTGCGGCCCTACGTCGAATTCAAGCTTGGGCCGGATTGGGCTCCAGGACTTTGTTCGATTCATTACTGCTTCTCCAGCCACCATCGGCAAATTTGGACGAGAAGATATGGGTTCAGGAGCGAGATGCGGGGTTGATGGACGTTCCAATTGTTGTTGAAGTATGCCAATCCATTGCGGCTTATGAGTTACATCTACACGTGAGCCCCTCCAGCGGATTGCAACCTTATGAAAGCCAGGTTGCGGATTTGTTCAAAAAGGCTGTGGAGGAAATCATATCTTTCCCTTCTGAAAGACTCGAGTCCTTCCCACAAAAGTTGTCAGCAATGCATGGATTGTTTAGTGCTTCTGACAATGTAGCAGATGGAGAACTTGATTCAAATGGTGGCAGTATTACAGAACAACTTCCAGACAGCTTGGAAGCTAGAGCTGTGACAACAACTCTATCCGCACTCAGTGGCGTGGACTGTAGCCACATCAGACCTCAAGGCACGATTTATCAACTAGGTCTTGACAGCCTCAATGCTATCCAACTTGCTACGCAATTGCGAAAGCAAGGATATGCCATAACAGCAGCTGATGTTCTCGAAAACCCATCAGCTGCAACGCTCGTGCAATTCTTGAAATACAAGAAGGAAGCAGCCGGCAACGAGTCAGAAGGCTTCGATTTCGATGCATTTGAGCACATATTCGCTTCTGATGTGTACGCATCCACTGGTATCAGCTCTGCTCAAATTGAAACTCTTCGGCCATGCACTGCGATCCAGTCTGGCATGCTTGCTCAGAGTCTGGATAGCCAAGGTGGCTTGTACATCAACCATATCTCGTACCAGATGCCTGCAGAAGTCACGCTTGCGAGCCTGAAGGCTGCTTTGCAACGTATTACAGAGAAGCATCAGATTCTACGGACCGGCTTTGCAAAGGTCGAGAATGCAAAGACGCCATTCGCCATGCTTATATATAAAGAACCAACTCTGTTCATCAACATAGGCGAGAAGCATACTGCAGAAAGCCAATCTGGTTCTGAGAGCAAAGCGCAGGACAGCATCGTCAAGCACCTAGAGCAGCCAGCTTGGCGAGTGACCTTCAGTGACTTTCATGACTCTCTAAGTATCATGCTCTCTATTCACCACGCTCTTTATGATGCGGACAGCCTTCGGATCATACTTTCTGACTTGGCAAGGACGCTGCAGGGTGAAGATATAGGGCCTGCAACAAGCCTGGATGGTGTCCTCTCCATGCTCTTACAAACTGCTGAAGACAAAAACGGAGAATCAAGTGGGTTTTGGTCGAGAACGCTCAACAGCGCAAGCCCAACTAAGTTCCCGGACTTAACTCCAACAACTCAGCAAAAGATCGGACTACAAGTCGCCGAACTTCAATGCGGATTCTCCAGCAGTGACTTGGACAAACTCTGCACCCGATGTGCTTGTACCATCCAAGCTCTCGGCCAGACTACATGGGCTTCAATACTCTCAGCTTATGTTGGCGAGTTGAACGTCACATTTGGCACAGTTCTGTCAACTCGCGCAAGTGCAGACACTCGTTCAGTTGCGTTTCCTAGTATCAGCACAATACCAATACCTTGTAATGCTGGAAAACCATTCGAGGAAGTGTTGAGTGATATGATGGAACTCAATGCCCGTGTGCAGAGACATAAGCTGATGCCACTCGCTGACCTACAAAGACTAGCAGGGCTTCCCGAGCAGCGACTCTTCGACTCGGTGTTTGTGTATCAGAAATCGTTCTCAAAGGATAGGTCTTTCGATTGGCCTGTCTTGAAGGAAGCTGCTGCAGTAGATTATGCAGCATCTCTAGAGCTCGAAACATCTCCAACTGATGATACTGTCACTATTCGCTTGACATTCGATTCGAAGCTCATACCCTATGAACATGGGATAGTCATTCTGCATCAATACCAAGATCTCATCCTTCAGAATCTAGAGGGCAGATCATACAACGTCGACTTGCTGTCAATTGTCCCTGCTCATGAAGAGTCGATCGCAGGCGATGTACATTATCTGCATGAGTTCGTGGAAGTTGCCGCTAAGCGAAACCCAGAAAAAGTTGCCATGCAATTTGTCGATGCCTTTTCCTCGCAGGGACAACCTCAATATAGGACTTGGTCATACAGGGCACTGAATAAGCTTGGGAATCAAGTCGCCAACCTCGTGCAAAGTCACGGTGTTGGGGCTGGAGGCATAATCGCAGTGTGCATGCCGAAGTGTCCAGAAGCCTCCTTCGCTTTTCTAGGCATACTCAAGGCTGGATGTGCGTTTCTTGCTCTAGATCCTGAGCTTCCGAGCGCGCGTAAAAAATTCATCCTAAGAGATTCGAAGTCAAAGGTGATTCTTGTGGATTCTGCGTTTGAAGATGATCCTGAAATTTCAGAAGTTGCAGCAGTGGTCTCAGTTGAAGAAAAGGAGTTGAAAGTAAGACCAGAAACGCTCGTTGCAATCTCATCTATCTCTGAAAACACAACGAGCTATTGTTTATACACCTCTGGTACCACGGGAACTCCTAAAGGCTGCGAGATCTCTCACAGGAATGCCGTCCAGGCGATGCTTGCTTTCCAGAGACTTTTTGCTGGTCATTGGACTAAGAGCTCGCGATGGCTACAATTTGCAAGCTACTGGTTTGATGTTTCCGTGCTCGAGCAGTTTTGGAGTTGGAGTGTCGAGATATGTGTCGTGGGCGCGCCCCGAGACTTAGTCCTCGAGGACTTACCCTTCTTCATTCGTGCCCTCAACATCACACAAATTGACTTAACGCCATCACTAGCACGACTTGTTCAACCTGAAGACGTACCTAGTTTGCACGGTGGCGTGTTCATTACTGGTGGCGAAGCGCTGAAGCAAGAGATTATTGAAGCCTGGGGTTCCTATAAGACAATATGTAACGGCTATGGGCCGACTGAAGCTACCATCGGTGTGACTATGAATCCATTCATCGGTCCTGCGGACAAGCCATCTAACATTGGTCGCGCATTTGACAATGTAGGTGCTTATGTCCTCAAGCCAGGGACTGGGGAACCAGTCCCCCGTGGAGCGGTGGGCGAGCTCTGTGTGTCCGGCCCTCTGGTAGGAACTGGCTACCTCAATCGGCCAGAGCTTACAGCAAATGCCTTCCCTTACCTTCGGTCTGTCAATGCTAGAGTCTATCGCACAGGTGACCTGGTCAGACTCCTATGGGATGATACCTTCTCCTTCCTTGGACGAAAAGATACACAAGCCAAGCTTAGAGGGCAACGCCTTGAGATTGGAGAGATTGATGCTGTGCTGCTCGCTTCCTCAGACAAAATTGTCGACGTAGCGTCCATAGTCTCGAAATCATCCAGAGACGGCAAGGAGATGCTTGTCAGCTTCTTGTCCATATCCACTGAGCGAAAGGGAGTGGCTGTTGAAGCACTCCAACCTGGAGAGTTCAGCGACCTTGTGAGACTTGGAGATCAAGCCTGCAGATCCCATTTGCCCGGGTACATGGTGCCTACACATATCATCCCTATCAATTTTGTTCCCCTCACGGTGAACAACAAAGTGGACAACAAACGCCTAAAACAAGTTCTAGACAGCCTCCCTTTGCAGCACTTGCAGGCTTTAAAGCATTCTAGTGGAGAACGCCGCGAGTTCAATGTGGATGAAAACCGACTAGCTGAAGCTCTTGCTGAATACTTGAGTATATCCGTGTCTGAGCTTACTCCTGGTACGCGCATGTTATCTGCAGGCTTGTCTTCCATTTCCGCCATTTCTTTCGTGTCAATACTTAAGAAGCGAGGTTACGAAGCAGCCAATGTTGCCACGATCGTACGCAACCCTTCCATCTCTGAACTACACATGACACTATCTGGTAGCAAGAATCACAGTCTGGGAGATGTCAATGCATTAATGCAAGCCAAGCTACAAATCAGGGCGTTTGAGCAGAGGTGGCTTGGCCAATGCGCTACTCGGCTGGGAGTTGCAGTTCAAAATATCGAAAGTGTTGTACCTTGTACACCTCTGCAACAGGGCCTGATACTTGATTCTACTCGACAAGAGAGCCGGCCGTATTTCAATGTTTTTAACCTGCGGTTGCGAAACCTTGATGCTGCCAAGCTCAGAGAGGCTTGGCAGGCGGCTGCTGACAATATTGAAGTACTTCGTGTCCGGTTCCTTGGAACTGACGATGGCCATGCAATGGTTACCATGCGACAAGTGAGCCTGGATGTCATTGAGAAACATTCTACTCATCACCCACTTGATGCGTGGTTGCAAACCGAGAGGGACGACTGGCTAAAGATCAATGACAGTGACATTGTGCAGCCTCTACGCTTGGCCTTCGTATACGGAAGCAATGGTGATGTGGAGCGTATGCACGTCTTTATACATCATGCACTGTATGATGGAATATCCTGGGAGCTTCTAATGGATCGAGTGGCAGCTACATACGGTGGTCAAAACAACATCGCATATGGCCCTTCGTTTGTGAACGCACTTCCTTACGGGCCGCTCCAAGTGCATTCCGCTGCTAAGGACTTCTGGGCCTCTAGTCTCCAAGGTACTCAATTCGATCCAATTCCAATAACCGGCTATGAGATCAGAGAGGACCCAGTTACAGTCGGTGCTGGCATTGCGCCAAGCAATAGCCTTGACAATCTTGTCAAGAAGCTAGGCATTAGCCATCAAGCACTAGCGCAGGCCTGCTTCGCCATAGCGCTACATCAATACGCGCCAAATACAAGCGTAATTGGGATGATTACTTCAGGCAGATTTGGCGCTATCGACATGGCCGATTCCATTATTGGACCACTCTTCAACACATTACCTCTCCCGATGATGATTAACAAATCCGATACCTGGCTTGCTATCACGCAAAAGTACACCAAATTCAATGTGGACACACTTCCATATCAGCACACACCACTACGGAGCATACGTAAATTCTGTGGCCGTCACCCTTCAGATCCCATGTTTGATGCATTGTTCGTATTCCAGCAGCATGTTGAGGAAACCCCTCCCTCTGATGAGCTGTGGACAGAGGATTGTTCTGAGCTGTCACCAGAATACAGCCTTGCCTTCGAGGTAGAGCTTACGGCACAGAAGACTTTCTCCGTCAGAACAGTGGCAAAGGCTGGTATCATTCACAACACCGCACTTGGTACACTTCTACGTAACTTCGAGACAGCTCTTACATGCTGCGCAGATGCTCCAGAATCTTTGATTTCCAAATCCTTTGCGATTCAGAATTTGACCGCATCAACTACCCAAGTTGGCTCTCTCCATGAGATTGAAACAAATCCAGACATTCATGACTTTGAGTGGACAGAAAATGCCAGGGCTATTCGAACTGCCATTGTAGGAATTTCTGGCTTACATGAGTCTCAGATTGACAAGCACAGTACTATATATGGCCTTGGACTCGACAGTATTGATACCGTAAAGCTGGCTTCAAGACTGCGGAAGGTTGGATTGTCAATGCCGGTCAGCAAGATCCTACAAGCTCAATCGATTCCAAGAATGATCGAGTACCTGGATGCCAACAAACAACCCGCCAATGGGGTAATCACAGAATCGGCTCCATCTCTTGAACTCGGCATCAAAGACGTGACAGACAGCCGTGAAGATTTTGATGCGAACAAAATCGAGCGGATTGTTCCTGCAACTCCCAGCCAAGAGGCTATTCTAGCCAAGATGTTCCAGTCGAATTTGCAGCATTATTATAACCACGACGTCTTGCGCCTACGTAAAGGGACCGATTTGGGCAAGCTTAGAGCTGCATGGCAAGCAGTGATGGATGCCACTCCTATACTGAGAACAACCTTTGCAGAAGTAGCGTCAGCTGATCTTGACGCTACATATGCGCAACTTATTCATCGACCGTTGCCACTTGATGTGCTGACGATCAAAGATCCGCAGGATCAAGAGCAGCTGGAACGCACTGTTGAATCATTACGCCCACAGGACTTCTCAAACCAGGATCAGCTTCCTTTTCAGCTTGCTACATCCAGTATCAATGGCGCACAATATCTCGTTCTCTCGCTAGCTCATGCACAGTACGATGGCCACAGTCTTGCGCTGCTCCATGAGGATGTTCAAAGAGCGTACTATGGTAAATTGGCTCAACGACCCTCCTATGACTTTGCCATTCGGCAGGCTTTGCACGCAGATGGTGATGCTGCCTACAAATTCTGGAAAGGTGTCCTTTCGGGTGCTGCGCCCTGCCACTTCCCTGCCCAATCCAATAAGGGAGATAATGCTGTTACACACCGAGTGGAAAGTGTCAGCAAGACCAACGCTTCAAGCGTAAAACAATTTTGTCAGCAGCATGGTATCTCGATGCAGACACTAGCCCAGACTTGCTGGGCGTCTGTACTGAGCCTCCACACCAAGTCTCTTGACGTAATCTTCGGTGCCGTTCTCGCTTGCCGTGACGATGAGACTGCCGAGCAAACGATATTCCCTATGATGAACACGGTTGTTATGCGTGCAGCACTCTACGGTTCTAAGGTCGAGTTTGCTCGACACATCCAAAACATCAGCATCGATGCGTTACAGTTCCAGCGAACTCCCCTGAGAACCATTCAAGCGGCTGGATTAGACGTCATGCAAGTCAAACCAAAAAATGGCGAGCAAGGCTTGTTCAACACATTGTTTATCTATCAACATCGACCAGAGGCAGATGAAGAACAGATTGAGCAATTGTACGACTCTATTGGTGGCCGATCGAGTGTCGAATACCCTGTCGCAGTTGAGATGGAAGTTGAAAGCGAGTCAATCATCTTCCGCATGGCCTGCGAGAACTCAATTCTTGATGAGTCTGCAGCTGGCATGATACTAAGCAGAATCGACCATGTCTTGACATCTATCATGCAAGACCCTTCTGCTCAAGTTGTTGAATTTAAGGATTCGCAAGCTTCTGTTTGCGGTCTACCCCATTTCACACTTTCTGCCACTGGAATTGTCGAAGTGGTCGATCAATCTACTCGCTTGCTGAATGGCGTTCCCACTTCAAATCGTGAATTACCGAAGGCTACTCAGCCCATCCGTGAAACGTTGGCCAGAGTCGCCAAGATTGATGTTGACGAGCTGAAGATTGGGACCACTATAGAAAGCATCGGTATCGACTCAATCTCTGCCATTAAAGTTGTTTCAGCGCTCAAGCAACAAGGCCTTAAGCTCAGCGTAAGTGACATCTTGAAAGCGAAGACTGCCGAAAACATGGCCGAGCTCCTTGAATGCAATAACCGCCCGCAAGTTCGGCCAATCTCTCAAGATCCTAATAGGGTAATGAGTGCGTTTATTGAGCAACACAGACTTGCTGATACGGTTTCTCGCATCGGCCTGAACCTACACGAGATTGAGCAGATCCTCCCTGCATCTGCTGGGCAGCTTTATATGATCAGTATGTGGCAAAAGACCGAAGGGCAGCTTTTCTATCCAACGTTCGAGTATCACGTTCACGGAGAAGTGACGGGCGAGCAGGTTGAGAAAGCCTTTAGAATACTCAAGTCCCGCCATCCAATCTTACGGACCCATTTCGTTGCAACTAGTAGCGCTGAGGTGCCTCTCTTGCAGGTGGTGACCAAGGTTTCATCAAGCAAGAAAGCTTCTGGCAACTCGACGACCACTATATTGCAAGCGCCTTCGGCTATCGAGGTGCGGCGTTCTAGTAATGCCAAAAAAGGTCATCTAGTGCGCTTGAAAATCCACCATGCCTTATATGATGCAGTATCCCTTCAGCTACTCATTGAAGATCTCGCATCGTGTCTGAGGACGAATTCATCAAGCATTGTCTTGCCTTCGCAATCTGAACTTCTCGCTCTGTCTATCACTGATACTGCAAAGCAGTCTCAGGAGCACTTCTGGTGCAAGCACCTGGCTGGTCTCAACCCTCTGACCTTGGCGCAGCCACCCTCAAGCGGCGCACAAACGAGAGTTGATATTTTCAAGCCTCAGACCAGCTCTAAGGTGGGCAAATTAAGCAAGCTTTGCCAACAGAAGAACATTACCCTGCAGTCTATTCTGTTTGCTGCATGGGCAAAAGTCTATGTTCGGCTTGCTGTGTCAAATCAACAAAAGGCCGACGACACAGCTCACGATGTTGTCCTAGGCATCTATCTCTCCAACCGGTCCCACCTCGAGAATGTTGAAAAGCTTACCGCGCCCACCATTAACCTCGTACCTTTAGCTGTACGGTCTGCAGCAGCAGCACCGCTTCTAGACCTTGCCCGTATCATCCATCAAGACCTACAGAACATCGGCGCCGTAGGGAACTGCTCGACGAGCCTCTTTGATATAAGTAGATGGACAGGCTTCGCGATCGACACTTTTGTCAACTTTCTCAGATTTCCTGACTCGGACCAAGCAGATGGTCAAGTCGACGACGGCATCCACATTGCGTCTCTTGAAGAACACCGACTGGAGAATAGGGGCAAGGTCGTTCACCCTGAAATAAGCGAAGATCAAAGACCGAGTAATCTGCTCCCTGAATCTGTTCTGGATGCCTATCAGGTAAGTCTTGCCGATGCACCGGTCTTTTGGAAACATGCATAATACTAATGGTTCAATAGCATTCTGTTGATTTAGAGCTTGGTATCTCAAATGGTTGTCTCGACGTAGGACTTTTCAGTCCAGAATCCATGCTTGAACTTCGCGCTGGTGAAGAAGCTATAGCAGAGTTTAAGCGCGTTCTGGAAGATGCGCTAGTGGTCTAAGTTAGTATTGATGTAATTTTGGCGTTTGAGACCCAGAGTATCTGTGTAGATTCTCGTAAAGACTGAATGAAACTGGCTGAAGTTGTCTTGGAGTCTTGGGCTTTTTCGATCCCCACTGTTGTGACTATAGGAATACTTACTATACAGTACGCCACATCAGAAGAGGGTGCAGCACACGCCATGTATGATATCAGTCATGTACCACACGGGCACAAAAATACAATATCCAAACAGAACGTGCCCGGACTTCTCAGCATCTACATCGGGTTTCGGCGATATCATAGCATTGATGGGTATAAGAATCTTGCTCGCATGCTCAGTCAGTTAGTTGTCCCCTCTTCTCCTCCAAGATGACATCTGCAATCATGCCTTAGCGAAATGGTTGCGCCGATGCTGTTCGCCTTGAGGCAGTCGTCCGTTGCTTCTCCCACCCAGTAAAGTCTATCTCATTCGTATACTTCCGGACCTTAAGTCGACACTTCCCTTTACCCACCACAGAGACCAACCCAGAGACCGGACACTTCAAAAACGCCTCATTCGCCCAACGCCCTAATAACGTCAAACAGGATACCCAGCAAACGAGATCTTCAAATCACGGCGGCCCGCGCTCTGCGCCTCGGTGCCCCAATGTGCCTTCCAGTCTACCTCCAACTTCCTTGCGGTCTCGAATTCGCGGCGGCAGGTTTCGTCAAGTTCGTCGAGAATGTCATCGCGTATGCTGCTAAGAGTGCCGCCCGCACCGGAGGCCAAAT
Organism: Polychaeton citri CBS 116435; assembly: GCA_010093785.1. Lineage (NCBI taxonomy): Eukaryota > Fungi > Ascomycota > Dothideomycetes > Capnodiales > Capnodiaceae > Polychaeton > Polychaeton citri. The sequence continues at coordinate 83,836 of MU003853.1, forward strand.
CGCTGGCGATGCCGTCTGGACCTGGGTAGCCTGTATTGCTGAGGGGTGGGGCAGAGTAATGGATGTCTGTTACAAGGAAGTTGCGAGAGATGATGGGTGGGACTGGAGGAAAGTTAGTGGGCGTGTGTTGGGAGCGATCGTCCGTGTCAAGATCCATGGAGTCGAAAAGATGAGCGTCCCCGTTTGTGAGGTGGTGGGTGCCATTTGTAAGGGCGCGCTGTGGTTTCTGGCTATGGTCTAGCGGCGGAGGGATTCGTTCCCACTTGGCGTGAGTGGGTTGTGTGATTTTGGGGTAGAACATCATGTTGGTGTGGGTATCGTATACGCCGTTCATTGTTGTTTGGCGTAGCTGTGCCAATGTGGAGTTGAAACGACTGGTGACTGTGTTAGCATATTCCTCAGAAATAAACATCCACTGAGCAGAGGGTTTACCTTGCTTCTCGGGCGTGCAGCGTTTGCCAGTTGTCGACTGTGACGTTATTCTTCCTACGACCGCCAACACCTGGACCGGCATGTCTAGGCGGGGCAACGACTCCTCCTGCTGCTGCCGCTTGTCGGTAGACATCGCTCGCGCCGAACCAAGCAACGTATCGGTTTCTGTTGTACTCCTGTCCTTCACCGGGCGCAATATCGTCAGGATCTGCAGGTTCGCCTTCCAGCTCTCCTCTTAACCGAGCTTCGGTGACTTTGTAGTCATCTGTGACCTTCTTGCCGCCGACAATGATCCTGGCACCAAATTCCCTGAACACTGAGCGCGCAGTCACAACACCAATGTTCCTCCCCTTGTAGCTGTTGGGCAGAATCTCGCGCGCAATCAGATCCTCCTTCTCTGGGACGCTGAGCAGCACTTTGAACAGCTTCGGATGCTTTGTGAAGAACAAGTAACTGTCCCTGAAGCCGCAACACCTCGCTGGCTCGGTCGAAAGCATGTAAAGTCTGTCGCCTTTGTCGTTGATCTTGAATGTCCTGACGCGGTATTCCCTTCCACCTTGCAGATTTCCCATTTCATCAACTTTCTCATTTCCCTCGACATCATCGTCCACCAGCGCCTCACCGTTGAGTACTTCAATAATCCTCCCATTCTCGTCCACAACTCTAGGCGCAGGCTCTGGCCCTCTTCTCCCACGCCCTCTACCGCCTCCTCTCGCTCTTCCACTGCCAGGCTTCCTCCCTCGCCTCCGATATGGTGTGCCGGACTCACTCGCATTCTCGCCGCCTCTACCAAGCGTGAAGTCCTTCCTTGAGCCGCGTGGCCGTCCGCGACCTCGCCCTCGCCGCCGAGGAATACTGATAATTACAGGCTCGTCGTCTTCGGCATCGTCATCGTTGTCACCTTCTTCATCATCATCTTCGTCGTCTTCCTCCTGAGTCGCAGGCGTCGCAGCCTCTACCTCCTCCTCCTCCTCATCTTCCTCCTCTTCTGCTGGTGTCGCATCGCCTGTGTCTTCAGCCTCACCATCTACGTCGACATCATTGCCCATGAGCTCATCTTCTTCAGGCTCTTGAGCTAGGCTTGGAGATCCTGTGAGCGCATCTGTGCATCAGTGACAAATTTCATGCGAAATTCAGCGCTTTGGCAATGTGTAAATTCGCAAACTTACTGTTGGCTTCCACAGTCCTCCGTCGCCGGCCGCCCAGCCGGTTGCCTTTCTTGAATGGCATTGCTCAATTATCCACTGGTTCTTCTACGAAGCTTGAAATCGTGCACGCGTTACAACCTCCAGAAGCTTGGAAGAGGGGGACGCGACAAGTTCAAAGACTCGCGCCGCGTCCGCAAAGTGACGTCCCGCGCAAGGGATTCGTCTGCAGCCGGAGATTCTTCGGATTTGCTCTGTTGCTTAGTAAGGAGGCATCCAATGCTTCTCCATTTCCTGTGTTCAAAATACGACCACGATAGTACCCAGCCTGGATATAACCACTGAAGTTCGCCTTTGGGTCTACGATCTCCAATGTGACGATGCCTTTTCAAAGTGAAATTAAAAGCTCATCTGAAATTCATGCGTAATCTAGTGAAATGCCAATTTGCGGGAGAAACTTCTTGAGAGTCGTTAGATCTTCTTGTACATCGGTCATGTATCATGACGGATTAGATATTACAGTGTATAGTCGCTTCAAATCACAGCCAGGATCCTCAGACCCTTAGATCCTCATCCTCATCACTACACCTCCTAAAAACAACGACCCTAATACCATAAGGCCTTTCACGCTCCCTCCCGCAACCACCACCTCCCTCGCACCCACGTTGGGCGTTGTGCTCGCACTCCCACTCACACCACTGCCTCCCGTCACCGCACCCGCTCCTAACCCCTCCGCAGTAGGCGTAGCCGTCAAGTTCACATTCCCAAGCGCCCCCACGTTACTCTGTCCCTCGTATCTGCAGATCACCGTCCTTCCATCGCCCTCAGGTACGGCAGTGGCATTCTCGCCGTGCGAGAGGCAGTACGCAAAGGTCTGCGCAGCGGTCTGGAGCTGGGCCTGCTGGCTGTTGCTGCCAGTGTTCGAGAGCGAGATCGTGCACCATGCGAAGCAGGAGTCAGAGACTTGTAGTTGGGAAGTAGGGAGCAGGGTCGTGCAGCAGGTCTCCATGCGGGGAGCACTGGGAGGGGGTCAGGGTTAGTTGTCGAGGCGATTTGAGGGGAGGTGGGAGGAATGATGCAGCTTACCCGCCAGGGACTATGCAGTAGGGCCCCGTGGTGTTTATGGAGGATGGGAGGATAGCATCGTTGGGGCAGTCGTACGTCGGTGAGTTGGCCGACATGTTTGCTCGTGGCTATAGCGTACTCTGCCCTTTGATTTATTGCTCTTGATGGGTGGCGGTAGCTAATGTAGACGAGGTGTTACAGGCACTGGCCTCCAATGTCACCCAGGTCGTTGAATTTGCGTTCAATGCCTGAAATGACTGATACAGCGTGATACTTCGTCAACAGCGATCATGCGAGTTGCTATTTGAGCTACAATGGACTTTGCCAGTATACTTCGAAGATACTGGTCATGAAACAGCCTACCGGAATGCAGCTGCATGCGCCAAGCACTCATCTACCGGTTTGCCATTCTCGGACAAGAACGTATACACGTAGATTTAATTTGTCTGACCGCCTGGCACCCACACTCTGCATGCGCCACAATGATCGATTCACATTTGTTGCATAAGCTGGAGACAGGATGATCGTCTGGCCCAAGCCTCTCCGCCTGCGGACGTGTTAGTGGTGCGTCGATTGCGTTAAGGCTTATCGTCAATGTAAACGCGAGGTGTCTAGAAAGACGCGTATGGGTAAAACGCTTGATGGGAAGGTGCGCTCTCTACTTTACACGGTAAAAATACATGTAGATCCTAAAACTAGGCAGAGTTCCTCTACAGGTGGACCTCGCAATCAGTCCTTCAGAAGCACTCCAACATGGTCATCTGGAATTGCCAAACCCCACACGTACATTCCCTCAATGGGGTCGTCTTACAACCCAGACAAGGCATAGAACCCGCGCCTCTGCGGTAGTTTAAAGGAGGCCTAGGTAAAGCCAGCGCATCGAGGCGCAATCCCACCTCCCTATTTAGTCCGTCCGCGAAGTCCACTGACTCACCACGAACCTTTGCCCACCTACCCAGGGTCAACTAAACACGTCCAGTAAGCCTCGGATCGACCTTCTCAGCGAGTCCACGAGCTGTTCCACCCATCCCTTGCAGGCGTCTCAGTCTGAATCCTGGCATACTCAATCGGTACCCCTTCCCAGATGCCTTTCTTTTGCATGGCGATCCTATACAGTCTACCCTCCTCCTTCCCCTTCGTGCCGCCACTGGCGCTGGCCTCCTCATGTGACACGCCTAGGCGTTCCCTCTCCTCGAACGTCAGGCCATTGTTGTCGATAAGACGTAGCTGCTCGCAGGCGTAGCGCATGCTGTTGTACTGGCGCTCGAGCTCGAGCTCGCGATCGCGGCGCAAGTTGTATTGATAGAGTTGCCATGCGCGGTGGATGGTCCAGTGGCGTAGGGCGCGGTTGCGAGAGAAGCGGAGGGGACGGGGGGTTAGGGGGTGTTGAAGGTGGTATCGGATTTGAGCTGGAGTTATGTCAGTAGTGAGCTACCTTCAGACGGAGACGAGGCTGAGCAAGCGCTTACTGATTTTTGGGTCCTTCTTAGGTCCTTGTCGCTTCCGCGCGAGTTGCGGTTGTGAGGTAGAGAAGGAATTGGCCTGCTGGACTTGGATCTGCCGGGCGAGAAGACATCCCCTGGCGGTCCACGGTAGAGTCTGAGCTGACCAGAGGGGAGAGAAAGTGCGCAAGAGCGCTGTTGAGGGTGCTTTCATCGCTACGCGAGAGTTGGCGTCGCTGGAGGTTGATGGCAATGCGGGATCGATGATGCACGAACGATGGCAGTGTACACCACAGTCTGAGCTTTCGCTTTCTTCCTTCCAAGAGAGGTGTAGATGTTGGTGCCTGAGGAATGCCGCGTCGGACCACTCCCGAAATGGGCATTAGAGTTGCGGATACGACAACGGGACGAGACGCATGCTGATCCCAATGCGGAAAATGACCCCGCGCAGCCCTGGACGGGCCTCTAAGTATAGGGTGTGACGGTTGGACTGGTGGCAGTGGTGGTGGTCCATGGCAGGGCAGCCCACCTAGGCAGTATTGTTGCGATTGTCTGCGGGAAAAGCTTAACAGCTGATAATGCATGATGGGTTCTCGTTGTTTAATTATTTAGCCAGACCCTTCCACTACTTCGATTCCTCTTGTTGATCGTGCAAGTTGGCATCATTTCATTCGGTTGACTTTGCGGTTTTTATGCCTGCCCTCTCTCTACCTCGCCACGCCTTACGATACTCACACTTTCGGTTCTGTTATACGTCGACACGTTCCTTGACTGTTACATCTGCTGCGCCCTGTCAGCATTGGTACAGCTATATACCTTCAAGGACATCCCCGTTGTTTCCTGGGGCCAACTCAACTGTCCTGCGGTCGCAGGCATAGTCCATACCTCTACCTTTCGTCCTACCTCGACATCATAACCCTCATCTCCCACCATGTCGACTAGCTTACTCGGAAACTTGGAGCTGGCCTGGCGAGGGTTTGAGCGTCCAGATGTCAAACCTTTTGTCTACGGCACCGCAGGTTTCCGCATGAAGGAAGACCAGCTCGACAGTGTCTGTTTCACTGTCGGCACGATCGCTGCTTTGAGGAGCTTGCAGAAGAAGGGCCAGGCGATCGGTATCATGATCACAGCTTCACATAACCGCGCAGAGGACAATGGTGTCAAGATCGTGGATCCAATGGGCGAGATGTTGGAAACCGATTGGGAAGCGATTGCTACAAGCCTCTCGAACGCAAAGACCGCGCTCGATTTCAAGAACTTTGCCGGCGATGTCATTGACCGGCTCAACATTGATGTCAAGGGTACCATTAAACCCCGGGTCATCTTCGCCAGAGACACAAGGCCTTCGGGTGAGAGGCTGATCAAGGCTGTGACCGCTGCGTTGGGTTCGACAGGCACAAAGTACGACGATTGCGGCATCCTGACGACACCCCAGCTGCATTACCTGGTCCGCTCCCTCAACACGCAGAACAGCTCAAACCCGTACGGTGAATTCTCAGAAGATGGCTACTACAAGAAGATCTCCTCTGCTTTCGCCGCATGCATGCAATACCAGAAGCCCAACGGCAGCGTCGTGGTGGATTGCGCCAATGGCGTCGGTGCCCCAGCACTCAAGAAGCTGATCAAGTACCTCCCACCACCGAGCGAGGGTGGTGTCGAAATCAAGATCAAGAATGACGACATCAAGAACCCTGAAGTCCTCAACAAGGCATGCGGTGCGGATCACGTCAAGTCCACCCAGACCCCCCCAAGCGGCTTCGACAGCAAGCCATACCAGCGCTGTGCCTCGCTCGATGGCGATGCAGACCGCATCGTGTACTACTTCTGCGAGGAGGGCGCCATGTTCCGCCTGCTGGACGGTGACCGCATCGCCACACTCGCCGCTAGCTTCATCGGCGAGCTCGTCCAGCAAGCTGGGCTGAGCGAGAAGATCAAGATCGGCATCGTCCAGACCGCCTACGCCAATGGCGCGGCTACAAAGTACGTGGAGCAAGGCCTCAAGCTCGAGGTCAAGGTCACTCCCACCGGCGTCAAGCACCTTCACCACGCTGCCGAGCGCTTCGACGTGGGCGTCTACTTCGAGGCCAACGGCCACGGCACCGTCCTTTTCTCGCCCAAAGCCTACAAGCGCATCCATACCGCCGAGCCCGAGTCCCCACGCCAGCTCGAGGCACTCAACGTCCTCCGCGGTCTGACCGAGATGATCAACCAGACCGTCGGCGACGCGCTCTCCGACCTCCTCCTCGTCGAGGTCATCCTCGCGCACAAGCACTTCACCGTCAAAGAGTGGCTGTCCACCTACACCGACCTGCCGAACAAGCTCATCAAGGTCCTCGTCGCGAGCAAAGACGACTACAAGACCGTCTCTGGCACTGCCGAGCGTAAACTCGCCGAGCCTAAGGGCCTGCAGGAGCAGATCGACGCCGAGGTCGCCAAGTACAACGAGTCCAGGTGCTTCGTCCGCGCCTCAGGGACGGAGAACGCGGTCAGGGTATACGGTGAGGCAGCCAGCAGCCACGAGGTCGACTCCATGATGGTCATGGTCAGGGACCTGGTGCAGTACCGGTCCGGCGAGTCCGCCGCCGCCGCCGCCACTGCCCAGCAGCAAGGCTAGAAGCCCGTCACTGCTGGCGGCTGGTTGCTGGCCAAGAGACGGTCTTTCTCGGTCATGCGCACCCACACGGCGTTCTCAATGACAGGGTCGCTGGATCCCTTGACTAAGCATATGGGCTAACTTGAACCTGATCCTGTGGAGTTCAGCCGTGTGGACGCTGAAGAGGACTGATGGAGAGGCTGAAGGCTCTCTGCTAGCAGAGACAATTGGAGAGATGGTGCTATTCAAAAACTCGTGGGATTTAGACTTTGGATATAATGGCACACAACCAAAAAGCAACGTGAAATTATTCTCTTCTTTCCCTCTTGTTCCAATGATTAGAAAATAATGAATGCGTCTTCCCATCTGCTTCTGCTTCATCCGCGTATGCTCTCAAGCCAACAGTCTTCCTAATCCCTGAGTGAAGTATTGCTACAGCCTCCACCTCTAGACTTATTTGCGCAGCTGTTTGAGCATCCCACGTATCGAAACCCGGACAGGAAGACAGATGATTCTGTTGACTCTTCAGAATGTTAGCATTCAGAAATGTTGAGAATACACACAGGAGCTGTCCGGCGTATGAAGCCATATTGCGATCAAGTATGTGCGAGGTTAGAACAAGCTTTGCGAGAGGCTGTAACTCTAAGCACTGTTCAAGGGTAAAGCGGACAACAGGAAGGAGAGGGAAAGAAGCATTTGAAATTGAAGGCGAGAGCATGCCTAGTGTATAACACAAACCTTTACTGCCGGTTCTTAGAGCGATACGTGTTTCAGTCTGCCTCGTCCTTTCCCACACAATCACGAAGTTGCAGTCGAGATGATGGTTGAATTGAGTAGCATTAATTACGTAGCGCAAGACCAGCTGAATCCAATGGGGGTCGGGGGTATAGTGCGGCAAACATGATTCGAACAGAGGCGTATATGGGCAAGTGTGTGCGCAGCGGTAACTCCACCTATCAAGTCACCTTGACTTCAGGGGTGCCCTCTTCTACCTTCTTGGCCTCGGTGGTCTGGAGCTCAGGCGTGGGCTCTGCAGCGTCTTCTGTTGCTGCACGCGCGTCAGCCTTGAACTCGGTAGCGGGCTTATTGCTGGGAGCAGGAGCTGGAGTGCCGGTACCTGCAGGCGGAGCGCTGCCCTCAACGCCATCACCACCGTCATACTTCGGCGTGATAGCACTCCCCTCCAACTCCGGTCCTTCGCCACCATATTCTTTCGGCACACCCTTGCCCAGATATTTGAACAACTCGCTGCCGTACGTCATCCATGTCATCTTCTTCACGGCATCCCTGCTCACCAGCGCCTTCATGGCCCCCATCATCCACTGCATGACCAGCGGCACGTTGACGAAGTACTTGAAACTGACAGTCTCAGGATAGTACTTCGAGAAGGTCTCGATGATCTTCGCACTGCTGGCTTTGATCTCTCCAGGCTGGCGGAAGAAGGACACAGAGAGGTAGTCGTGCACTTGGATTGCCTGATAAGGATCGGGACCTTGGCCATAGTCTGGGATACTCTTCGTGGCGGACATAAGGTTGAGCTCGGCAAGGGTGAGTTCCATTAGTGCAACTCGCCAGCGGATGAAGGCGTCTGTATCGCCGAAAGCGAGCTTTGGATTCTTTGCCGCCACGCCGTAGATGTTGAAGGTGGCAACATCTTCATCATTGGGGGTCTCGGTTGCATCGTGGAGTTTGGTGACAAATCCCAGGGAGCTGAACTTAGCGGAAGAGAAGACCTCATTTTTAGCGGCCAGGGGGTTATAGGCTTTGCGCCAGGAGAGGGCAGAAGTAAGTTGTTCTTGGGCTTTGGGAATATCGTTGGCGTTGGCGCGGAGGAACTTCTGCAGGATCAACAGGGTGGTGTGAGGAGTTGATTGTCTGTGTGTACATTGTTAACTGAAATAGGGTGGCATTTAAATGTGGTGCTATTCGTTTTCTCACCCTTCTGCTGCTGCCTTGAGCTCCACCCCATACATCTCGCTATAGCCGGCTGTCTCCAGAATACCAGGGAGCGCTTCAGCAAACTTGGCCAGCGGATGGCTTGGATCGAGATTTGCCCAGTCAGCCATGTTGTCAAATAAGTATAGCTGTGCTTCTTTTGCTGTCTCTACTGAGATGTGTTGTAGTATGGTTGATGTCTGTTGAATACGCAGTCAGATTGGGAGACAGTGAGATGCCTCGGGTGTGTTGGTGAATCAGATAAAAGATTATTTCCGAGATCGGAGTAAAATCTTATCTAATCAAATCAATCACGCCGCCCTCGTGCGTTATCAACTACTTCATCTTGCATTTAGCTGCAGTGCCTACCGTGCGTCTGTCGTTCAGCTAGTCGCAACGCATTGACAATCACACCATGGCCATCTTTATTGTGTCAGGTACGGTTCAAGAACGAGGCTATAGGCAGCTCGGTTGACTTCTGTTGTGTTGTCAGCTATTGCACAAAGTGCATTGTTTGCCAAAGTAGGTGATGGGCGAGACATGCCGCTGTGACATGGAGCACTTCCAAAGTATCTCAAGTCAAAAGGTAATCTAAGAATCCATACCGAGTTCTCTATCATTTCCGTAATGTTGGGTATGTAGTGATTTGGGCAAGAGAGGATCATCGCCACAATGACAACCACCATCCAACAAGTCCAATCTGAATGCATCTACCATCGTCTTCCTATACTACTCTGGCTCCCGGTCTGATCTCACAGCAGCTACTGCAACACGCGCTATTGGCATAAACGCTCACCATCTGCTACGCGTCATCTCCACCAGCACAGCCCCAAGACTCCAACTCTATTGGAGCAGACCTAGGTCCGTAGCTGTCGAATAGCATGTCACCACAATCACTCGCACTGAGGTCGGATCCAGCATGTCTCAATGGGCTTCCTCACCACCTCTTTAGCCGCTATCACCTCCAAGCTGAAGCCGGAAGGAACGACGGACATCGACCATATGTTATTCACAGCCTACACCCAGCCCTCCGGCTTCTGGTCTGGCGCATACGAACTGAGCCCTTAAGACACTCCCCTCCTCTCTAACTTCCTGTCCTCCCTACCCCAGCCTCGTTGTCCTCCCAAACGCATCCTGCTCTGAACCGGCGCGAAGAACGACAGTGTCCATCTCGGCCCAGCAAAGCAATGACAGCTCGAGCCCGACCCACACATATTGTACAACCGCAGCCAACCAATCTTCTACTACGCATAAGAAGACCTCCTCTTCGACTACTGCAGCATCAAATCCCAGACCACGGGATGGAGATACCTGCATGCCCGACCCGATCCTTGGCCACGCCCTTACGGCGTCCACACATGCCGTCCCCCC